>JAUZND010026028.1:0-24088 GCA_034780555.1 Coelogynopora nodosa
GGGGCATGGTCTATTTTTAGCCATGACTTATAAATCTATTTATAAGTGAGTCAGAATCCACTCTTCCTATACTACTTCCGTGAATTCTAATTTTACAATCAATTGTGCAACTGTTTTCTTCCATTATTAGACATATACATTCAAAACAAAATTGGTAAAGAAATAATTATTATTATTGTAAAATTAGTAATAAAAGGTAAATAAAATAGCAATTTTAATTAGTTGTAAAATTGAGCGTTTTCTAGAAATCAGGAATTTTCTATTGCAAATATTGTCTAGTTTTATTTTTAGTGTATTATTATATGTGCTGCATATAATGTATCCTTTATAATTTCATAACACAGACATGTAGAAAGCCTGATATTACAATTATTATTGAGTATCTCAAAATCATTCTGACATAGTAAATTCTGACATAGTAAGTTGTAAATAGACAACATGCTGTAAACTTAAATAGACCATTACAATAAAACAATACCAAATGAAAAATAAAACTTTAATCAAGAGATATACAGTATGTTTTATAGAATGTTATTGATCATTTTAGTGGCTTTACTTTACTTTTAAAACTACTCTACAAATTAACATTACGCATGTTGTATACTGAACATAAAGTAACTATTAATATTAGCATTTAATTGTTATATAAAGTAAAATTATTAATTATTATTAAAAATGTGTTTAAAATTAATTTTACTGTGGTAATTCAAGATATCTTTCTTTACTAGAACTATTATTTGCTAATTAATTTATCCCTATTTTTAAATACATAAAGAAAAAAACAATCAATCTATGCAAACATTAGAGCGGAATATAACAAAAACACTCAGAAATATAGTATTACAACTTCAGGCATGGGAACAGGATATCATAAAAACCGGAAGATACTTTTAGGTACTCCCTAATCTCCGGCGGCTGTATGGCTACGCGAGCAGCGTAGAGCCTATAAATCGGCGGCAGGCGCCGAAATTTCATTATCTGCTGTCACTATCTACATTATAGCCTATAAAATCATAAATTTCGAGAAACTAAAATAGTTCGAAATAGCTATATTTAGTATAATTTTTTTAATAAACACAAAAATTCCATAGATTTTCCAAGATTTATTCCGCGCTTGGGAGTCAAGGATTTCATCCATTATTTATTTTACACGAGCTATAGGCTAAAAATGGAGCTTCTATATAAGAGCTTTAAAAAACAGCGAAACAAAAATAGAAATATACAGATACATTTTTGTTTGAAACACTGGCCTTTTAATGTAAACTAAAAATAAGAATATAACTTTTATAGTGGATTCCACGCGCCTTACCATCAAAATTCCCATGCCTGCAACTTTTACGCTATATTACAACTCTGTACTTACAAACAAAAGAGTAGAAAGTAACTAACCTATTCATTTTTATGGAAATATTCCAAATGTATATAGGATATAGTGGCCTTCGACAGCATTATAATTATAAAAAAGAAAATGTTTAGCACGATGCTGTAAAATATGTATATTCAAATTTTCGCAGATCAACTGCCTATTCATGAAGTTCCGAATGTACTTTCAATATTATTAGATACAACCTTCAATAACATAAATAATATCTGATAGTTTACTAATTACATTCATTAAACCCAGCAGCATTGAATTTTATTCTACTTTTTTAAACATAAACAATGTTAATCAAAGAAGATATGGCAACGTGATGTTCATAAACATCACGTTGACCAACCAACTCTATTGAGTTGTTTATTATGTTCATGAAGATAAATGATGTGCTATTTTGAAATTTATGTGATCCGTAACTACTATGTTTATATAATGATCGGTGAAATTCCTATTGTAGTATCTTCGTTAATATAATTTTTTAATATTAAAGAGCTCATAAAAATATAAAATGTATTGTATAGCACTAGTGGAGCCTACCCCTACATCATGACTTGCATAAAAATTGCCCATTATACTTAGTTATCAATTTATAGGTTAAAAATTGTTAATTTAAGTAATATCAAATAGTCAGTGGACGAGAATTATTAATAAGGCAAATATCTAACAAATAAATTTGATTACAAACTGAAAATGTTACATTTCTCATTAACCCTTTTCATTTTTTAAATATTATTTATATCTTCGAAATGTTACCATGTACCAAATTTTATATATAATAGCAAAAATTAAAAACCAAAAATCAACACCGCTTTAGACTTCCAAGGTCGAATTGTTCCGCTGCTATTTCACACCAATGAAACCATAATAATAAGCTGTTTTCATGAAAAAAGTGAACAATATGTAATTCCCTAGTTTAAAGTATATTTCTTTCGAAATATTAACATAACAACATGGGAATATTTACATGTGAATTATATTTTCAACAGTTTAGTAATATTTGAAATAAACTTTGAGCGTTAACGATACTGAACCTTAATAGTAAAATATAACATATTCATGGTAACATAACAATTCCGTTGTACTTTGCACAAGAACAGATTTTCACGCATCGTATACAGAGTACAGCGTGTACGCATCATGCAAGTAGAGGAGACATTATGCTACTATAATTCTGATGCAATACAGGTGAGAAAGGAGTCATATCTGAACAATTGAAGATTTATCACCTTCGGTCATTGTAGCTAATTGCTTTAAGACTTATTTTGATGGGAGTTTGGTGGTAGTTTCATTTTCATTTTCCTTTAAACCGTTATCGAAGGATGTATTATCATATAAATAGTAAAGTACATACATGCTAAATCTGAAGTATTGTTGGTTTCATCAATTTGATAGATCAAGAATAAGAGTAAAATTATGGGATGTGCAAATATATTTGCCATAAAAGGAGCGAATTTTCAGTTTGACATGTTGTACAGACTCTGATATATTCATAAAAAAACTAGAGTCAGTAGACTACAGTTGCGGTACAACTGCCCCCTCTGCCACCACAACTGGTGCCATTTAGCACCACCGGACACGCGGTAATAATAACAATATATGGTGTAGATATATACAATACAATTAAAGGAATAATATTATTCTCCAGTGTGTTTGAAACATATTTGATACTAGTCGTCACAAAAACGACAAAATAGATGACAGTTAGTATTTGGAGATCACTGTAAGAAAAACTCTACAGGTGCATAGATTATAACGTCTCATTATACGATACCGGTTCAAAAGGCACAGCAGCTAAATACATAAGATCTGATATGAAATCCACTAACCATTTGAATAATCAAAACAAAAAATTGAAAACATAGATTAAGTGTTATTGAATACTTAAATTAACAAAGAATAATACACGATGTATTTGGACGTTATAATATACAACACGTACTAAAATAACAAGGCACTACATTTGTACAGTCTTATAAACAAGAACCATTTTATTAGGGGCTATGTACAGTATGATGTCACACAATTATAGCATATTACCTTATCAACTGGGTGTACTCAGAGGGAGAAAAATGACTAGATACTGGTTCATTCCCTGACAATTCACGTCACTTCTTCATAATAAAGACGACTGATACAATATTATGGCACTTGGATTTAAAAAACAACACTAACACAACACAAGCTTATATTGCAAAAAATCACAGGCTTCTAACTAGTACTGGTAGGTCATATAATACAATACCACATCCCAAAAAAGAAACTTGAGTTGCGTTGAATTCCTTCCTGTTAATAATAAATTATTTAGCACAGCACGAGTGGACTTGAAATGAATGGTAGAGAGAGAGAGAGATAGTTCTATCGATTGGGCAACGCGTGAGTCGGATCCGAGTTTGTGGTTCACCCAGTCTGGACGTGGCTCTGTTTCGCCTTTTCCAGTTGACTGGTGAGAGAAACCACGCCACGAATCGGGAAGGGGTGCGCCTCGGTGTTGAACACCCAGCGGTCCAGTGGGAGCAGGGAGTTCTCGGAGAAGATGAGGTAGAGGTACTTGAGCGTCTCGGCGAGGAAGAAGCTCTGCTGGACATCGTCCTTCCGTGGCGAGAAGTTGGTGATGTCCTGGATGCCGGAGTAGCCCGCCTCCGACTTGCAGTACTTTTCCAGTGCCTGAAGTGGTGGAGATGAATAGTGTCGCTAATTTAGTATGTAGCTATTCCTAAATTAGATACAACTATCTGTTTAAATAAACATATTATATAATTTAGTTCGACACGAACAAACTAAAATATCAACTGTTCTTTCGATTATTTGGTTAATGAATACAATATTTCAGGGTCTAATTTGTTCCGGGAAACATTGATTTTATCTGAAAATATTACAAAATAAATATTCTTATATAAATATATTTACCAACGCAATATAGTATAAAAAAACTTCTTAGGGGACTAGAATAACATATGACATATAAAAAAATTACTTCTGGTTAATAGATGGAATTATGGATTCATTATAGTTTACACGGGTAGGGCTCCAGATCCATATTTGTAAGATCTTACAGAGTAACGGTTCAATAGTATAATTATAGATTTTGAAATGTAAATAATATATATATATATTGAATTTTCAAATTTTATTATTTAATATTTATCATTATTTAAATATGCATCATAAAGGATTCCTAATTACTAGATTAATTAAGCATTATGTCAATAGATTAATATAACAAATTCAATACGTATTATTATGCTACGCCGCCATTAATTATTTATCGATCAAGGATTTTTCTCTGCTAAACTGTGCAGCGAGTGTTGCGACCAAAACATTAAAATATTGTAACTGATATGATTTTAGCCATACACGTCATGAAATTATTTCCAAATATTAACCCAAAACAGCATACAGTAGTCTATTATAGCAGAGTAGAAAATAGGAACATCTCCCCAGGAACAATATCCACCACACCAACGACGAGGCGAGAAGCCGAGCCTATATATATTTGCATTTAAATACATATTATCATAATGGTTTATAATTTGTTCTGTCAAATCAAGTGTTTTTATGCCGTGCTGTTTCATTTTTTTAGATTTAAACCTTTAAAATAAGCGTTTTAACGATGTTTAATTCAATATGCATACGACGTATAGATGTGTCATTTAACGATAAATGTCCATACCGGGACATTTATCTCAAAACTGGGACAGCTAAAACTTGCCTCCAAACCGGGACAGTTGGCAGGTCTGAGACTTATATATTAATTTTTGTAAAGCTTGGAAGACATATTTGTCGTATTATAATGGAAATTATACTCTGAACTGCAAACGCACGACATTTAACACATGTAATAATAACAATCACAAAAATATTGTGCAAAAATAAAACAGAATCGTTCATTTTGAATGCAATTCCATTATGTTTTATTGAAAATTAAGCTAGACTATGAAAGATTAAATGATTGTATTCGAAATAATTAAAATAGCATTAATTCCGTAAATAATTATTATCAGTGAAATATAACTTGTTTCAATCATTTAAAAATAAATAAAATGAAATAAAAACATAATTTTGGAAGCATCAAAAGTTGCATTGGTACTACATCATACAGACAGTAAATGATTAGGATATTCTCAAAAATCTGTTGCTAATGTTATTGATACAGTATATGTCTTTCAGTCTAGGAATGGACACCGGTCCTTTATACAATAGCAGTTAAAAATGTATAAATAAGGCCTCACAACATTAATATTGATCATACTTATACTACATAGTTTTCGAGAATGTAAGGCAATGGTTATTGTCTACAAATATGAAGTAAAAATATGGTTAAAACAATTTGTATTTTTATCACGCTCGGTAATAATCTTGTCTATCCCTGTCGCCGCTCCTTATTGCCACTTCACGCGATTCGAGTCCCCGGCAAGAAGAATAATTCACTCAGAACTTGATTTACAAAATGTCCAAAACCGTTTAGCATGACATCATTTCTATATACTGGTTAGAGATTTTCTCACTATAGTTGATCGATTTTTGGATTCATTTATCGATTTAGAATGGTATTTTCATGTCGGTGTTCACTATAACAGCATCAGAATATAGCTGTCTATATTACATAAAATGTATTATTTTAAATTAATGAGAATGAAAACAAGAACAAATAGCTGCATCACAATCGGTTTTAATTTTTTCTCCTAATCGAGAAATTTTAAAAACTATCTAACAAAGATCCTTTTTGTCTTCCTTCTAGAATTTAGAATAATATAGGAATATTTCTTTAAAATATATAGGCCTAAAATAAAACAAAAACGATATAAATGATAATAATTTGGTCAAAATTGTACTGAAATATGTCTAGGTGTCACTGAATCATTAAGATTACAAAGCCAAACAAAAATGTAAACAGAGACTGTTTTCAATAAAAACACAACGGAGTAATACTCAGTGTTTCTGCATACTTGTGTGTAGTGTGGCATATTGTGCTAATATTAAAAGATTCGAGATACAATCTCTGATAATCCGGTCACTTACTCACCTTGTTCTTATATTATGTATATACATAGCTACTTAACGATAGTGAGAAGTTGTCTATAAAAACAACCGGTACAACTTATAGCAGAAGTAGACCCACCATGGTTTACAGATATTACAATTTAAAGAACGAACCATGTTATCAATCAGTGCGTTCGACAAATATACAAAGAACAGACTAAAATTATATTTCGAAAGATTAAAGATTAGAGATAAATGGTTAAAATAATAAAAATACAATATTAATTAAATTGGTTTCACAAATAAACAACTTTCCAGGTTATCCCTTACATTACATCGACTCAAGAGTTTAAACAGTTGATTGACTTTATCTACATGATATATACGGTTAATACGAATACAATTATAATAATCAATTATTTTAAACTAATACATCACACGACACAATAAACTCAAATTTAAACAGTATAATTGTCTGAAAATAACGTACTAAATGACAACTAAATTGTCACAATTTCCCATTTTGTGCTTGGAAGAAGTAAACTAAACTTTATTTCAAATTATTATTACAGATCTTTTTAGCGATATTTGTTTCACAAAGTATGTAGGCTATCTATCAGTATTTAAATGTGAATTGAATACAGAACAAAACAAATTGACTAACATTTTTGAAATCTACAAATAGGTTATAATGGCATAGAAATGTATTACAATTGTATATAGCTCCCTGCATGGGGTAGCTAAAATAATGTATATTATACAATACTGTAGGTAGATACCAACTTAAATTATGATTGAACAGCCGGATAGGTGGCAAGGCTGTATATAATAATATATTTATATAGTTACATTACTTGAATTTTCTAGATATTTTCCAAAAAATATCTTTCAAATATGAATTTTCTCTGTGTTTTGCATTGACTTTCCTCAAAAAATTAAATCCGACAAATTTCCCTGAGACGTATAAACCAAATTTTCCATGAAAATTGTTTTTTTAAACTTTTATTGAAATAACATCAATCTACACAACAAAGCCTAGACGGGCAACTCTCATCGGCCTAACGGAACTCCCTCCACTCACCTGGACAACATCCCAGGCCCACTCCCGGTACTTTGGCTCCCCGGTCATCCGCCACAGGTAGAAATAGCTCTCCACCGTCTCGGGTCGCAGGATGTAGGTGGTGTCGCGGGGCGAGATGCCCACCGCCTCAGTGCCACTCTCGAAGGTGAAGGACTCCGGCCCCAGGTGGGTGGCGGTGCGGATGTAGGACTCGTGGCAGGTCTCGGTGATGCCGCGCGCGTGCTTCATCCACTTGGAGTGGTAGCTGCGCGAGGACGATGTGTTGGCGCCCAGGGCAAACATACCGCCTGGTGAGAGGGGGGATGGTTCTCTCTATGTTAAGACCCTTGAATCTATCTACGTTGAGTATTGTTTACCATGGAAAACGGAATTGATAGAAATTTGTTTAATCAGTTATTTCCCTACTTGCAAATTATAATCGGAAAATATACTATAATATATAGTATATGCACTAATATAATATGTATTAATAATATATAATACTAAATAGTATAATGTACATAGTATAGTATATTAATATTGTAGTATGTAATATGTAGTATATGTACATCTAAAAATTAAAAAGTCAAGTCAAATGTAGAAATAACACATTAAGAAGCACATCTTTAATTTTGGACAACACTGTGCAGCGTTTTTTTAGTTTTTACTAGTTTACATTGCATCGATTAATAAATAATATTATAAATAAAGAGAAAATGTTTGGGTTTGTGCACGACAGGTACCGAAATCAGAACTACTAATTTGACTTATTTTGCTATAGGCCATTGATTAAGCAGAATGGAAGTAGTTACTAGGAGTCTCTAAAAGGTGGCAGTTCTCTCCACACTTCATTATCTAAAATAAACTTTATGCTACTGTATCAATGAGTTGTTCCACATAGCAATCTATGTAATCTATGTTCCACTAAGCAATCCAAATACCAACAAATTTATCTGTTTTGACTCATAGCTCAATATAATTTGATCTATAGGAATTGAAAGAATCTGGGAGTTGGGATCCCCCATGGGGTAGAAGTCCACTGATCACGTGATGCTTTTGTCAACATGTATGTGCTTGATGGACCATTTACAATACTTGTAATGACTTAGATTCTCGATTTATGGGAACATTTCAGCACAATAGGAAATAAATAAATAAAAAGATTATATATTATATATAACAGGATTCAATGCAAACACATATTAGAGCAATATTAGATCATACATATATATAGAAACTGTGTTTACCTTTAAAGTTTACCTCCTATGTGATTTAATTTTAAAAATATAAGCATTCATTTTCCTAGTATTGCGTTTATTATGTAATTATATTATGTATACATGTAATTAAAATGAATTATTCTCTTACAATTTGGATAATTGTTATTGTCATTTTCTTTTATAACATTTACTATTGGTGCTAATAATCAAAATAAACACGGAACAATCATTTCGCTTGTATTTATACCAATAACCGGATGTTAATTATTAAGCCACAATCAGGATATTCAACAGTCAGTGTTGCCTTATATATAATATTTATTACTACATGTTCTTATGCTAACCTGTGGGATTCTGATGTGCGTAACCCATTGTAACGTGAAAGGGGGGCATGCCTTTTTTCAAATAAAAAAAAATTGATTGAACTATATAACGTATGACCCTGATTTTTTTACTCAGTGGCTAAAATACTTTTATCTAACTAAAACACAAATATAATTTCGAATATTTTTACATAGGCCTACCAGAGAAAATGGTGTTATTATTGAACAATTTTATGTCCCCCTGGGTTTTCTTACTTGCCGATGATATTAGGAGCTAAAACTAATTTAAATAATGTTATCGTAAAATATATTCATTTAACTTGAATAATAATATTATTTATTAAAATATTCAGCAATTTAAAATAATACTCAAATAGCATTTATACTACTTAACTTATAGCTTATGTATACAAGTAAGTAATATAATAATATACCAAACTATCATAGATCTCGTGATCTGGAAACAGATTCCAAAAGAATAAAGTCTATGGATAACTTTATAACGTATTTCGATATTGCCCCCCTCCAAGGAGCAAACCCTCAAAATAATATGTCCACATACGAAGGGTTAAAAGGCTCATTTAAGGATAGTGCTTTATTGAATTATTTTAATAGTCTACTAATAAATTTAGATACTTTCGAAATATTTTAAAATGACTTTAACTGGTCAGTTAAATTTTTCAATAAGATAAAAAATTCAACCCTGAAAACTTTATTCTTTCGCATTTTGAACATGAAAATGGCAAAGCAACTCTCTGTAACTGCGTAGAATAACTCTCATCTTTTTTATCACCGGCCAAATATTATATACTTTTCGCTATTAGGTGTTAATCAAAACTGTTTACTATTGACAATATTAACAATGAAGACAGTTATAATACGGTATGTATTCCAACTCAACTAATACATTCAGTTAAAGCGGTTTGACTTTGCTTATCTTTTCATCAGAATGGCCTAACAACAACCCAAAAATCACTCAGTTTAAACTAAACCAAACAAAACGAGACACTTAAAATGACCTACACAATACAAATACGGTAACAATACATACCGGCAAAACAGGCAAGATGGTCCATCTTATGCTCCCGCTTTGTGTAGACAATGTCACTCAGGTACTCCAACCCGGTGTCACTCTTGGATAACATGTTCCTCTCCACCGCATCTAACGCCTGGTCGTACATCCTCCGGGCCTCACTGTCCGCTCCCCCGGACCTCAATGCCTCTTTCAGCAGGTACTCGTAGAAGGAGTCACCCAGACCGGCCATGCTAGCGTGTCGCTGGCCCCAGGCCAGGGTCTTGGGGTTCATGTAGTTGAAGTAGAGGCCGCCAGGCTTGTCCGCTCCCACGAGGATCTTGCGAATTGTGGCCACCTGTCAGTTTGTGGTGTGTATGTGTGTGTCGGGGGGTAAATAAGCAATTGAGTTGACCATTTCCACTATTTCACTATTCACGTAAAAAATGATTTTCTGTTCTGTTTTGCCGCGGTTTAGTTAAGACTAGTCTATAGTTAATCAAATATATTTCTATCATATGAGTCATTAAGAACTTTTTTATTTAGTTGCATGATAAGGCAATGTTTGAGTACAAATAATTGAAAAATTCACAGTCCATTAAATATTATAACAAAGTGAAAAACAACGATGATAGAGAACAATATTCTTGGTTGAGATCATAAGAGTTTCAAACCTAAAAAAGGTTGATACCGTTCACAAAGTATATAATACAACATGTTATACATTAGAATGCATATTTTAAATAAGTTGAAATAATTTTAAAACATTGTTTAATATTAGTAAATATGTGGTACGCTAGCAACATTCTTTTTTCAAGTATGCTGTGGAGCGGAACTAATATTAATATAAACGAATTTATACTATGTTACAGGGGTGGTCCGCTCACATTGTTGCTTTGACACATTCCGGCACATTTCCTATTTAATGTTTTATGTTTTCGCTTTTCACCTTCCTGCAAAAGTGTTCCGTTTCGTTCTAAGAGGGTATTTGCGGAAGGGACTTTATTGAAATCCATGGCCTCCATAGCAGACCACAGCTATTCCATTGCTACTTTTTCCCAGAATCAACTTGTTTGCTTTTTTTATTTCAGTGTCTGGGTGTATTTTCAGTGCATCAGGAGCAACCTTGGCAGCTAATTCTGCTGCTTTCTTTTTTATGCGATACGGCAAATGTATTTATCTTATGCACCGCAGAAATCTTTTAGCAGTCTTGATATAATTGGCAATTTCTGTTTTTTTCAAAAAAATTAATAAATTAAGATGTGGCCTTGTACCTATTGTATCATTACTCATTCGTGTCCATTTGTCCACCAAGATGAGCTTATTTTTACTAAATTCTCTTTCTACTTCAGAATTCCCGTCTGTTATTATTTACTGGAAAGATTCAATTAAAATTATTAGAGTGAATTTTTTCATTTTTCTATATTATTTTAATAACTAAATAAGTAGATTTATCAATCAATTAATACCTTTAATAAATTGTATAGGCCTATACAATTTATTGAGATTCCTATTTAACAACTTTTTTAAATCACACTATTTAAATAAAAATATTGGATTCATCACTAAATATTTCGGATTAAATATTACTTCCCATGATTGTAAACAGCATTGTATTCTAATAATATATTTTAAAGTTGATAATTAAATACAATTAATGTCGGGTTCATTCAAATGAATATAACTAATTATCCCACTATATACACACATTCATCTATAAATAAGTTACGAAACCTATACAGATCACATAATCAAAACTACACAGTCAATGAGAATCACAGCTCATTAATTTGCATATAACTAACCGCTAATAAATCAAACAAGATTCAAAAACATTTATGTGATAGGGAAATTAATTTTTTAGTGGTGTACTTTGGTAATATTATAATATATTATGATAATAAAAAAAGGATTTTGTACTGGAACCAGTAGTCGCTTAATGGATGAAGAAATTTCGTTCACACAGGAGTTTGGAATCAATAAAAGATTTTTCTTACTATATAAAATACGTTCTTAAATAATGCTTAAAAAACGTTCTTTTCCCCCACTCCAAGAAGTTTACCATATAATATCTAGGTATATCTTTGACTACAAGTATAATCTTATTCTTTATTGTTTACTGTTATTATCAAATAAAAAAGTGGTATATAACATATTATGATACATAATATATTCAGGATTGTAATAAATTTTAATTTCGTATAATTATTGTTAAATAAATTTATTAGTCAAACAAAATAGATAACATTACATTTTTATAATATATAATAAAATGTAATTAAAAGTCTAAAAATAAAACAGTACTATTTATATTAAATTTATATAGATTATAATAACTTTTTTACATTATATAACTTAATTGGAATTGCTAAAAGTTGTGGTGGATTTGAGAAATTTATGAACGTCTTAAAAACTGTGGAACTTATGGGACAATGAAATGAAATTGTTGCTACTTCGTGTTATAGAGGGTCTCTCGTTACGTAATAGTATGCATGAACACGTCTGTTTATATAAATAAAACAAATATATTTGACAAATAGTTAAAGGTAATTAATGTATTTATCGAATACATCTCAATATTCAAAGAAACTCCAAAATGTCATAGATATTTTTTTATAGGTTGCTTCACCATATTTGCAGTCTATGATATCAGTTACGTAATCAGCGCGAGAAGAACAAGAAGAACTATTTTTGGATAGGACAACAGAACATGTATCATTGATAAATTATGCTTTTTAAGTGTCTATTGCGCACATGTCACAGCATGGAAACTGAAACATACACGAATTCAAATAGAAGATGCTCACCACTAAAAAGTATACGACAGGGCGCGACAGTGCTACGCATTGCATGCATTATAATAACAACAATCTCACGAATGAATGTGACGGCAAAGAACTAATATAATACGCTTTTTATCGCATTAATGTAATCGCTGGGACACTCGCATCCCGTGTACAATGCTGTTATCTTATAAACTGTAGTCATTCTATATCTAAAAGTTTTCTGCTATATATTTGATGCTAATTTACATTTACTACAATCAATACTATTTTATTGTAACAGAAAAAGAAAATGAATATAAACCGTCTCAGAATGAACAATGTATTTTTTTCTACTGAATTACCCAATAAAACGATTTATGAAAAACTATTTATTTAAAAAAATAATGAGCGCAGACAAAAAATCACAATATGCTAATAAATCGATTGACAGCAACATAATACGAAACATAGTTTATAATAACATAATGTGTTATTAATGTGCTCTATTATGTTTATCAATAAAAATAGATTAAAAAAAGTAAAAGATTTTGATAATAAACCTTAAAAAAAAACTTTATTTTATATAATTGAATAGAAGTTGGGTGTAATCACTATCAATATAATCAACTATTTGGTTTACTTAAAATTAAGTAATTTATCTTATCATATTAATATATCAAAGTAGGTTTGGACACCTCCAGATATGGTGAAACCTTTACAGTTGTCGATTTTTTAACTGTACTTTGCATTGATTTAATTAATAAAATTAATTGCTTTTTTCCCTTCATATCCTCTCACAAAACTTACTGGCGGCTCTCTTGTACGTATTTAGTCAGTAACGGGCAACGAAACATGTTATAATAGATACAGGCGGTCAACTTCGCATAAAAAACCTAATGAAACTTCCGGGACCGTCAAGAGACGTCGTCCGGGATGTACGAAATATATCTTTGGTAGCCTACAGTGATGTCTAGATAAATTTAAATGATCAATTATGTTGCATTGCGTTGCATGTCACAAGCAATGCATTGTGAGTAATATTATAATTATTTATTCAAAGTGAATCTAATAAGGGGGTGCTATTCAGAAGCAGAATAAGGATCACGTCAATGTTTCCCTCAAAATTAAAAAATAAATATGTCTACTAAAGATATGAAAGCCAATTTTACTACCTGCATACTTTTTCGTTCCAACCTATACAGTTCAAATACGTCTACTGAAGTAGGTAATCCAATCAATGTTAAACACAAATCAATGTATAAACCATGCTAAATTATATTTTGAATTGTCTTGGTGAACTCACCTTATCATAGTAGGTTGAATCACCAGTGAGCTCCGAGAGATAAGCAAACTCCATGTGTAGTGTACCAAACTCGGAGAGAATCGAGCAGCCTCCGGAAGCCCAGTTGTAGTTGTGACTAAATTTTCTGCAGACAGAGAATAGACAAATAGAATAAGGTGCAACTAGTACATTGCTTTACCTCCCTCATATTATGGAAATAATACACTGAGAGATTGAATATAGAAAATTTAAAAAAATCATGATAAATAAATCATGGTAAAAAACCTTGACTATTATATTTACGTTATCTATGAGAAAATGTCACTTAAACGAAAAAGAACGGTATACATGAAGGTGATCAGAGACGTTGCTTCATGTTTTAAACATGCAACTTATATTTACGGGGTTCCCAGTCTTATCAAGTTTACACATTATATTTTTCAGTTTAAAAAAGGCAGGTACACTAAAATAATATATTATACATCACATGGATGTACAGCTACCAGCTAATTACAGTTACCAGCTAATATACATACATATATATAAACAAAAATAAAATAATAACAGTATTTCCAATCATGTCCTAAAAAGTAAACAGTTCTATAAAAAATGTTTAACAGCCTCATTTTCTATTATATTGATAACCGCATCGAGAAATATAGTTTGACTATATACTGTAGTATACCTTATTCTAACAGATAATGTACGTGTAAATATGCATTTTAATATTTTTTGAAATATATGCAGTAATAGATATTCTAGAAAATCAATGTGTTTTTACAACAACAACACATTTCCAGTAGTTTTCTTTGAGGTAATTCTAGAATAAAATAATTCTAATTATGTTGCGTACTTATCGCAACGTAATTCAAATCTTTACATTATATATAAAGCAGGTATTATTAGTATATTACATCAGACTGTATTTAATTGATTATAATCAATTAAATTTTACTAAGTAAAATAAATAATTATGTATTTTACTTAGAACTATTTAATTAATCAATAAGTATTGTAAAACCAATAATATAAATAATATATTATATTATATTATAAGAAAATCGTATACAATTCCATTACTATTAAATATAACCTAATATAATAACAAAAATCGTCTAGCCTTGATATTACATAAATTGTACAATAATTATAAAATGAACTTAATAGTGCTAAAATATTTCACGATATAGATAATAGTGTTATACAATATATACAATAGTTTTAAGTGAAATAAAAAATGGAACATTATTGATTAAAAAAATTAAAATATGAATAAATATGTGCGTTAAAATTAAGTATACTTTACCAGTGTTTATACAAAACATGATTTTAATTATGAACAATGAAAACTATTAAATTATTTGATAGTAATTTTCTGAACCAATATCATTGATTGATAGACAGTTATTATTGATCTTGTGACTAATATACCAAATTGGTCGTGCTAAATTTGAAAAAATATATCCTTATTTTCCAATTAACTAGGCCTAATTTATACTTATAATGCGTGGTTGCGATAAATTAAAAGCGATATGTGTTTTGCTAACCAAATAGAATATCAACTTTGTTTCAGTATGTGTAAAAGTGTTATCTAATGTTAGTTTTAGTACAGTTAAGTTAATTATATTTGAAGCGTACACAATTAATCGGAAATATGATACAGAAAATATACGATGATACATTATACATATTAATGAAGGATAATGCTACAATTTGAAGAAAAAAAATTCAAAACAATAAATACACTCAGCAAACATTTCGTTTTCATGTCTCGTGATATCAAATAAACCATGCATATTGGAAGGTGAAATAGTTAGTTCTTTACACCAATTTTATCCATTTTTCATGAATTTCGACAGAGAAAGAGAGAGACAAATGGGTTTTTTGTAGCCTATTTTCGCAAATCGTTTGCTTTTATCAGAAGGGCCGGCTTAACGTAGGCTCTGCCTATCGATGTCTACTGTAATTTTTCTATTCTTAGCCAAAACATTCTCATTCTTCCGTTTTACAGCTTCTGCCATATTCGCTACTGCTTTCTGACGTTTCTCTTCATTCACGAAATTATCTGTATCATATAGTAAACTTTTATCTAACACAGTTTGATAGCTCCACATTGGCATTTCAAAGAAACAAATACAAGTCCAGCTTTACAGTCAACGGAAGAGAACTTCTTCTCGGCAATAGAGCACAGAAGAAAGAATCTAGTCAAGACGATGTCACCGAAAAGTCTTAAAAAAGGAATGTTTAGAGGGAACATCTTCCAGGAGTGACTTATTCTGTTATCGTTTCATTTGCATCCCGGTGAGTTAAGTGATTGCTCTGTAATAAAGCACGAGTGAGGAGCTCAAAGTCTGTTAAGCATGACGATTGTTGTTTAATTATTTTGTTGGGATTGAGGTATGATGTATCGTGATGTTAGTACTACGGTACACTGCAAAAGAGATTTTGTGGTCAATTTGTTAAATAAATAGGTTATTATCCACATTGAATCGTCTCAAATTGTTCTCTATATTAGTCGTGAACATTTCATTACATTAAAAATAACACTATAAAAAGTTTAAAAAGGGTAAAAATACAACATTTAAATATATATAATTTCCCTGACCACTTCTACTTACTGACTGTCACTGACCACGGGCAACATGTACACAAATAGCCAATGAGAAGAGGCATAGTTTTACACCCAAGACGACATATACCCCAACGAGAAATATTTCAATCACATTAACAATACAAATTATCAACTTCGTAATCCTATGTTACATAGAAAATACACTGTCAATTATTAGTTATCATTTTTAATAAGAAAAAACAATGTAAATGACGTGACTTAATAGATTACTTTGAAGTAACCTACCTATAAATTTTTAAAATACCCTCAACAGAAATTACAGTTTGCTTTTTTGCACAGCCGTATAACAGTTGTCACAAAAGTGTATGAGCAAAACTAGCAAGTTTTATTAAATTCACACGTCATAGTGTATTATGTCACGTCATATAGAGTTAAAAAAACAGAACATTTTACTCACAACCAGCAACAATCAATAGTAAGAAATTGTAGATAACAAAATCGACTTATTTCTAGCGAAAAGCATAAATAGAAGTAAAGTCAACTCACGATCTTAGATTTATCAGGGCATGGGGTAAACCATAAGGTGTCTTAAAAGCCGGAAGTAGCTTATCCGCAAGGAGTCTCGCCTTGTCAAGGAATTCCTACAAACAAGCCCAACAACACCACATTAAATATAAGGACATATAAATTATTCTTTTCGTACTAAAAGTATAGCACACCATGTACAAACAGAGATTGACAGAAAAGATCACATATAACTTACAACGTTCTCGGTGAATGTGTACAGGGAGAGTAGCCCAGCAAGAAATCGGATGTTAAACTCAAATACAGAAACGGTGGCTGGCTGCAAACGTAAAAGAATTACACAAAAAGTGTAATAATACAGACGTGCACAACTAGATTAATATTTTTAAAAAAAACATTCTATAATAATTACAAATTTGTTTAATATATACATAATATGTAGAAAATATCTATAATTCTATAAATGGAATTATAAGCATGGGATATAAAAAACAAGAGATAATTAAGTACATTTGTGTCATCTTTAATAAAATCAGTATATAAAGTATCAAATAACTTAGTGAAACTGATAAATAGATTTCACAATTTAAATTAACAAGTTTACAAATTAATATCAACGATGAACATCATATTCTTAAAAGTATTCTCGTGAGATGTAATTTCAATTAAAATTTTTAATAATCCAAATTTAATTGTTATGGTATTTTCAACATTATACAATTTAAAATGTCTACTTCTTCCTATCTTTTTATTATGAAGCACATAATGATGATAATTGCATTATCATTATTCAAGATGTGCCACTATAATAGGCATGCATATAGAATAGTGTATCCTTTTCACATATCAAATAATAATATAGATAAAGATATCGATTATACTCTACAAACTAAAATTCACGTTTCACCATAGGCTAGGCTAGTAATGTATTATTATATAAACTCAGAAATCATTGACAATAAAACTACAGGAAGACATTGTATTAGCATTAAATATATTATTAAAAATTAAAAAAAAATATATATATATTAAATTACCAATAAAAGAATAGTAACGAATAAAAGAATAAAAGTAACGATTGGTATAACTGTTATACCAATCGTAAACACCACTTGGACATATTATGTGTGTTCCAGATTATTAGAGACAAGTAAATACGTTCTGCATACAACACATTATATGATTAACGCCATATTAAATAAAGCAAAAATTGAAGGTACAAAATATAAAGTACGACTCGACTTAATAAAACAACGAATACACCACAATTTAATCATACGAAAAAATATTTGTTACTAACCTTTCAAAATTATCTATAAATATTTATTTGTGAATAACCTAATGCATAATATAAAGCATTCTCAATTGTTTCATGGAGAGATATTTTAAAGATTGGGAAAATATGCACAAACTAATTAAGTGAGTAGCCCGAATCGGTGCAAACAGTTTTAGCGGGCAAGCTATAATCGCAAAGAAGGCATTATAAATAATTCGCGCATCATAAATTATTTCTAACAAGGTTAACTGCAACCTATCACTTTTATGTTTTGTAAATGTTATAGGATTGTTATTATTTGGTAGCACCCAATCAGTCCGTCTACTTAATCCCTGTCCTGAATTACTAAACCATGGGGTTTTATAATAACTGTGTAATATAATAAAGGAAAAAATAATGTACTTCATACATTCATTTTTAGATTATACAAGCTTAAACAAGTTTTTAAATAACGACCAACCGACCATCTATTGCATCAGTTATTCTATAGATGTTATATTTAACGGCGCACAATATAAAAGAGACCAAACTAAAAAGGAAGAAAATGTTGATTTCGAGTTACCGAATAATATTTACCACATACAGGAATGCATATTTTAGTTTAAATTTCTCAAATAAAGATTTTGGTTCCATAAGATAACAAATTAATAAAATAATATAATTAATCTAAACTTTATCATAATATTATAATGAATCACGTACAGCAATGTACATAGAAAAAAATATGTTTCTATTCAAGTGAAAAACAGATACATTTTATTGGTATAATTTCTAACCGCTGCCATATTTGAATATAAAAGACTCATTCCCTGACATATTACTGCTACTATTAAACTCAGCTGATGAAATTTTAACATATGTGAAATCAAAAAACCACATTATTATAAACAATATCAACACTCACGACGTCGAAGTTCAAATCATTAATAATCCAATTCTTAGCATCTGTAAATTCTTTGTCCAGACCCATAATGAAAAGTGTATCAGCTCCGTCAACAATGCTGGCCCCTAGAGGATGTGTACCAAAAACGGAGCTTGTATGCGCTTGCTTGGAGACGGGACGAACTTCATTGTGACCCCATGCATACTCGGTGTAACCCTTCCAGGCATGTTGCATCATCTAAAATACATGCGAATAGTTGAATAGATTAAAATAAAAATGCAATTAAACGTTATCCTTTAGTTCAAAACCTATATTTGCTAGCTAAACCGTCGACAATATGATGAGTGGAACAGATTCTAATGCAGATGAAAGCAAAACATATAATAATATTCATACATATATTATTCAAAATTTACAATATATTTCATTAACAAACTATTAAACCCACTAGTTCACTACCTGTGTGGTTTCGAAATTATATAGTATACACAAATGGAATTTAATTTAGGCATTATAGTTCTCTACATCATTTTATTTAGGCAACTGCTCTTACGAAGTTCCGAGAAAATTGTCAATCCAATTTTGTATACATGCAAAAATGTCGCGTTAAATAAGTTGTTATAGTATATTAAACACTCTATATTTTATTATCAATTAATAAATTCAAATAGGATTGTAAAAAGTTTAATTTATCAATTGAATTCTTTTAGTGATAAAGTAAAAAAATATATAGTGAATAAAATAGAAAAAGGCATATATTTAAAATAACTACCATTGTAATGAAAAGATACTCGAACATTAAGGTCAAATTTGTTTGTGCAGGATATTTTTTGTTTATAGAATAATGTTTAAAAACTTTGTCTATGGTACGTTCAACCAAATTACATTTATTGATATAATTCTATATAATAAAAATTATTATAAACTAATATAATCTTGTTAATATTCCCTCCCGGCCCGGTACATTGAATGAGCCTAACATCAGATTTTAGCTTCAATGAAAATGGTTTTAAGTTATGCTAATTCATTGAAACATTGATAATTTCAAAATATTAGTCAATATTACCTTCCGAACCGTATCGCGTCTTTTTTTGGTCACAAGATCGCTAGGTTCGCCACCTCGTATTTCTTCACTGGTCATTTTAGAGGCCGTTTTCTTTTCCTTTCCTCCATGACCACTAACTTGCTTGCCAAATGTCAATTTATCCTTCTTCCCCGCTTGCAAATTCTGTGTAAGTATACGGGCCTTATCTTCCTCAATTGACTTACGCAGATGTACAACTTCCAGTTGAACATTTTTCAATTCTTGCTGGAGTTTCTGTCGATCTCGTTCCCGATCGGCAGCAATTTTCTGCCATAGTACTTCTTTGTCATGCCACCGGTGCACATCCTGGTCGCCTTCTTGCCCTTGACCATGCCGTGATTTTGGACCGCTGATGCCGTTGTCTGATATTTCGGGACGGAGAAGAATGTCCTGGCCCGCCTCACCTATTTGACGTCGCAGAATATTCATGCGGGAGCCACTCCCTGGATCAGACATTTCAGGCAGAAGGAATTGAGCTAGTATGAGCATACTGATGAATACTCCAATCACCAGAAATACAGTATGCCGCTCGCGCATATTGGTGTAGAGAGCAGACCTTCTTTGATAACTAGAATTGTAATAGAGGGTTTATATAGCTTCGTGCCACAAATTGATATCTGAGAAATTTATAAAAAGAACAAGTTACTTTGACTTGTAGATATTTTTGAAAAAAATATAATTTCAAAATCATTGATAAAAAATCATAACAATTATTTAACCATACAATTTATCACCATAAATGGATATCTTTCAATTATAAATTGCACATAATGTATTAATATTTATTCTAACATTTATTTTTAAATACTACTTACCAGTGGCACATAATTTGTCTGTGCTAAGTATAAACATTTTAGTAAATAGTTTTGAAAATGTAAATATATGCTATAAATCTTCAAATAATCAAATGTGTAAGTTGAAGTAACTCGCACCATTATTTTTATAATTTAATATAATTTTTATATACAATAGTTGAATGTCTTCCATTTATAGATTAATGTGAAAGTTATCAGCTATTCCGCAAGCACATGATGGGAAAGATACTATTTAATTAGATAAAACAGTCAAATGTGTATTGCCAATCCGTTCATGTTTTTTCTGGTATTTGTATTATTGTATATTTTCCATTAATAGATAACAATATATTACTCTTTAATATGTGATTACTATTATTCTAAAACTCTAGTCTTCTTGCTTTTACTATATTTTTAGATAGATTTAATTTTTTTAACATTTAACCTAAAAACAGTATAATTTATATATTGTTGCACCATCTTCAAATTGATCAAATGTGCAAGTGATATCTTACATTATTTATTTTTAAAAATACAAGTGAAAGCATGATAAAAATGATATAACAGTTATACTGTAACCATACTGTTAATAATATGTCTGGCTAATAGCACTGCAGTGTCAATAGCTTTTATAATTTATTAATAAATAAATAAATATTGTTTACATATATGCATTAATACAAATATATTATAATAACAAGTGTTCATTACTGTCATAAATATGCAAGTGAAACCTCAATTTAAATAATTCACTTACAAATTATATATTTATATTATAATAAATAAGGTAAATAATTTTAAAATATTAGTTTTTTTAAATAGAGATATACTAATGTAGCAAAATGAAACCATTAATTATTATTTGATTAATTGCATTAGATGAGTTATCAGATTAATTTTTTAAATATTATTATAATTAATTAAAAAAATTAAAGTTAAAGATAGATGTTATATGATTTCTAAAAATAGTTTAAACAAAAATATATATTTCAAAATATAAAGTTTACTGAGACACTTAACAAATGATGTTGCAAATAATCCAATATTTTGCTATATCAAAAGCACCTTCTTTTATATATGGAGCATATACAGACAGTCTACAAACCATCAGGATGGATAAAAAAATGTTATACTATATTTTTAATGAGCTAAACCAAATTAATATGTTTACATGTTAATGAAAACAATATTTGTTAAAAGCTTTTGTTATATATAACAACAGCTTTAAAGAGCTTGAAGAGAAGCCTAAAAACACAGAAATCTATTTTCTTTCTCTAATGTGTAAGTCGTGGGTCTGAGAGTGTGGGTCTGGGGGTTATCCCCTAGAAAAATTAAAATGCTGAATCTGAATGAAATATCTGAATTCAAAATGATAGTGAGTTACATATTGAAATTCCTTCATTTTTTAATCTGGAAAGAATTTTATAAATAAACCATACACGTGGTAAAATTATACTACAGGTAGTAAAAGGAAATTGTCATTTAAATTTCCAAATATATATATAAACTATCTAATCCTGCACTGACAACATTGTATATATAGTGATAATCAATTTATACATAATAATTATGTCTAAAAGAAACAAAAATAAGCAATACATTTTTTAAGTTAAAGAATTATAACATTAAACTATTATATATAATAATATTAACTAAAATATTAAAAGTTGATGATTTTGATGAGAAATGTGAAAGTTTTTAAATATTTTTTTTGTTTTTTGATAAATTATATAAATCCAAATAAACACCTCGATTTTTGGGATATACCTCTACACCTAATATTTTATAGCAAATTTTTTTATTCCAGGAAATGATCATTTCTGCTCTCAAAAATCCAGAATACTTTCATGATTGGTATATATATAAAAAGTAAAAAGAATGTATTTATTTATTGTGCCTTATTTTATATTATCCATTTTACCATTTTCATTGAAAGAAATTGCGCTAAAATTCCATAGTAATGCCATAATTTTTAGTTTGCATGTTCATATATACTTTTAATTTCTTTTACATGTATATGACATATATTATATTCAATATGTAAAAGAAAGTTATACCTAATATAAAAGAATAATGTATAAAATAACATTAATAAATGTTGAAGTTTTGATACATGTCATTTTTTTAAAATATGACAAAACTTTTATTTTATTTATTTAATTAATTAAATTGAAAAAAATTCATATTTGCAAGATATATACACTGCAACGGAGCATACATTTGGACAGTTCACAAACCAGCCAAACAGAGCAGGAATCCATGCTCAATCCAATGGATTATTAACCATCTAGATAAAGTGAGAATAAAAATATTACAGGATGTGAATTTAATGTTTTTAGACAATGCAGATATGCACAATGAAAATAGACTAACAACATAAAAACTTCATAAAATTTCATATAACTATACTTTTTGTCAAGTATTGATCTATCAAGGTGGATTGGTAATCATAATATTATAACATTATAGCAACAAAAATATTTTATATTTTCAATTTGTTTGATACATGCACATATAAATATTTCAATAGCCCCATAATCTCTAAACTTAATATTTCACAAAACAATATTTTTTGTTTAACATCCTCAATACATCTGGATGGAAATAATATTTAATATATTTTCAATAAATGCATATATATATATAATAATGTTATATTAATAAATTTTCTAGAATTTTTAATATAACATTTTGTAATATGACTTTTTCAGCAAATTTATTTATCTGGATAGATTGGGAATCATAATATAACAGTATATTCAGTATAATAGTATAATCAGTATAAATAAATATATATTTTTTAGTTTTTATATATGTACATAGAAATAATTAACATTTTTAATAATAATACTAAATTATTTGTTAAAAATTTTGATCCATCAACAAGGAATTGCTAACAAACCAAACTATAGATATAGTTTGGTTTGTTAGCAATTC
>JAUZND010026039.1:0-24085 GCA_034780555.1 Coelogynopora nodosa
ATTTTAATAAATAATTTTATTATTCAAGTTAAATGGATATAATTTACGATAAACTTATTTTTTATATTAATGTTGCACGTTTCAGCTGCTAATATCATCGGCAAGTATGAAAACAACGGGGTAAAATTAAATAGATCAATAATAACATCATTTTTTCTGGTATGTAAAAATATTCAAAATTTTATTAGTTATATTTTTAGTTAGATAAAAGTAGTTTAGCCACTGAGTAAAAAAATCAGGGTCATACATTATATAGTTCATTCAAAAACTTAATGTTTTTGAAAAAAATGGCATACCCCCCTCCACATACGAAGGGTTAAGACTAAAATAGCATCCAGACTATCAAATGAAGAATCCGGTATTTTTCGATTTAATAATGTGAATTACATAATCTCTTACCTAGCTGCAATGATTGCCCTAATAATTAACAAACTATTTATCAAAGTACTGACTGTGTATAACTTTGTTTAACATTTCTGGTCACATAATAATGTACCAATTTTTTTATAAATAAGAGAATAACTTAAACTTTTATCAAAAATATGTGTTCTGTCAATTAGGTTAAACTTTAAAACAATATATTTAAAACATCTTGCTAACTTTAAGTTCTAAAAATATAAAACAAAATTTTTAATAAATGTAACGAAATATTTATATTCTAAATAATATAATGTAACAACACAGATTCCATTTATGAATAAATAAACAACTGATATTCGGTGATTAAATATAATCGAGACACAGATTTTACAATATACATACTTTAAGTCAAACTATCATCAACCGACTAATTAATGTTAGAGAGAAAATAAACACGGGGCAGTGTGAAGACACATGTGTTAAAGACATGGCAGTTATCAGACTCCTGTATAGATTTAAAAAAAGCTGCGCCTGACAAATAGAATCAATATATGCCTCGTATTATGCCTCCTTATTAAGGCGACCCGGCGTTGACGTTCAAGCCGGCCATATTATCAACCGTCAGGAAAGTAGATATTCCTGAAAAAACGTTTGCTTACATCTTGTTCTGTTCCACACAACATGATATGCGTGTGTGCTTTATTCATTTCCTCAATTTAGGCTGAAACATCTATTGTCCTCTTAAGAGGTAGGAGATACAGGCGGAAAGCAATCTTCATTCACCATTCGCTGTTAATATCATTGCTATCAGCAGGACAGTCCTCTGAAGTATCACTATCAGTTGATGTTGATGTCAGAGCACACGTGTACCGCGCCGGCCTCACTCGCTATTCAATTAACTTGAGGCAAGATTCACTGGCGATTTTTTGAGAAAAAATAAACTAGCTTCATAAAATTAATTGATGCAGCATGAATATAACCATGAACTTTTGTGTGTCTATTTGGAAACGAATGTTAATATATTCATACACATATATAAATATAAAAAGAGCATATAAATATTTTCAAATAAGCAAAATCATGTACCCAACACAGATTTAAATAAACGATTACATTGTACAGCTTAATTTCAATAGATGTGACAATATATTACATTTATCTCAAATATGTGATACTATGACAGTTTGATCCAGTCTGCAGGAACATAAATTATTTTCAATAAAGTAATCGCTGTTAACAACCTATATAGGAAAAGGTGATATATCTTGACATAAAATAAATAAATTATTTATAATTTGACAAGTGCAAACGATCACAAGTTCAATTTTATATTTCAGTAAAATGTTAATTTGTAAATGTTATGAACATTAATGTTGGTATACGGTTAATTACAATAAAGAACAATAATTATACGTTAAAACAATGAATCCATGTATGGCAGAGTCACATTTATTTCCATATATTTATATTTAATTCCTATTGTATGTTCACCTAATTGTTTTGCATGTTAACTCTTCACTATATCTATAAGACATATTGAATTTGTTATAAGTTAAAGTAGAAAGTTGTGCCCCACTATATACTATAATATTTGACCCGGGCAGCCACGTTTAACAAGCAGGGTAGCATGTTTCTTATTCATACCTGGTAAATATCAAACAGAAAGAAGTGCCGACAACACTCATTATTCGTTGAGCAAGAGCAGACGAAGTTCTCTGAAGGACTCGATTCAAATCGCTCTGTGGGAGGACAATACAGAAGACGATGGCGTCTTGAATATGTATTATTATTTTTAGTTCAATAATTCGGCCTTTAGGTTCCTTTGCCGAGGTGATATAATTAATGATTTACAGAATTAGTAATTTTATAACATTATTATTAATACTACAACAATGTACTGTAAATGTAAGTTGTGTTGCTAAATTAGTGGTTATTTCTATTATTAGAATCAAATGCTCTACCTATGGAAGAAGGTAACCCTCCATCCATTAAGAATCATCATAAAAAGGCGCTAGTTTACTGTTTTGTGCTCTTTTACATTTATTCATAGAAGAAGAAAAAAAAATTGAATTATTAGATTATTTTTACATTATTTCAAACACAAAAAAAAATTCACAAAAAGAAGACAGGCACTTTTCATAAAAACTATTTTAAATGACAAAGAAAATGTTTTTATTAAAAGTTTGACTTTTATATAGAAACGCAATGAAGCAAAATTTGAATTCATTTCTGTAAACGCCGGCATTATACGAAATAATTTTTTTTATATTTCCATAATAATAAAAAAATTAATAACGAACATATTGAACTACATGTAACAATATAAACAGAACAATATGTTACATTGTCACATGCAGTTCCGTCAAATATACTATAAGTTAAAGGTTGACATTCGCTATTTTTAAAGTATTTTCGGTCATATTTTGTGGATTTCTACCCTCGAAGTGTCGAGTAACTTTATTCATTGCGTATATTCCCACGTCAGCTGCGAAATCAATAATTCTAGCTAATCAAGTTAAGTGCTGGCAAAACACACTACAGTCTGTTAACAACAGAAAGAGAACTCACAAACATATTTTCAAGTTGTTGTTTGGCAAGCCAGCAATTAAGAAAGACCGGGATGAATAAGCATTTGAGGTGAACGTGGTCAATCATCTGGAGAGAGAGAGAAAGAGATAAAAAATGGTGAGCATCATGAATACAATAGTTTTACAATGGTATACCGAAGGTATTCATTATTAATATTATTATCACAAAAATCCCAAACAGACGGGATTAAATGTGTTACATAATAGACTCTCCATAGTACCAACATGAAATAAAACATATTATAATGTTCCCCAAAAATGGTATAACTCATTACATCATTTTAGAAATCAATACTATATAGCAGAAAGTAACATGATAACATATTAATGAGGTTAGTAAAGTAATATGCATAGTTTTACGCTCAGAAATACATAAGGGTATATTGTTACACAATATGATAATTATCAACACAAAGCATCTTTAGTTTCATTCAGTTGCATAATTAACAATTATATGGCTAAAATGGGGTGTTTCAATTCTGTATTTATTGATTAGTTTTAATATATTTTTTATACGATTTAGTCTGTGATTTTTACTGCATAAATGGGGTGACTTCCACATAATACGCCATATTCATACACGCCATGTTACGTATGTACTTTTTTTATAATAATTATCAATTTTTTTGTATGATATTTTTTGTATAAAATTTTGTTAGATATAAAAATAGTATATGACATGTAATACACAATATAATATAACTATACTAATATACAATATCACATTTTGTTAATGTTTTCAACTAAACATCACTCATTACATTTAATAAAAAATAATATAAAAATTACTTATCATGTTGCATAGCTGATTTTGTGATATGTAATAATGTTTTTTACCTATTTAAATAATTCCTTTCATTTTATATTGTACATATATGTAGGTAATTATTGTCGTATGTATGTAGGTATCGATTTATCTTCTGTCTATCTTTCCCTTGTTCACAGAATTCGAGTATTGTTTGCTCTAGATTGTGTATCGCTTGTGATTTATATTGAATAAAACCATTATTTTCTTTTAATTCTGGTGCTTGTTTTGCTTTTAAATAGAAACTTTATAACATTTTGGTAAAAAGTATTTTATATTTACAAAAATAATATACGACTAAAGATTTATAAACCACTATTTAGGTTAAATTATTTAAAATATTTTCTACTATTTAAAATTACAGGTTTATATAAATTAAAAATGTAAATTATAAATTTTCATATCATAACTAAATATAATATAACAAATAATGAATGGCTTTATCGGTTATTATCGCTAACCTAATTAATATGATATACCGTTGCGTTTCAGAAACATTCAGTTCAATTATTTAATAAAATATAGGGAATTCTATTTTTGAAGGAGTTCATAATAAAAATCATTTTGTAAATTATAACGCTAACGTAAATGTTCACAATTTCGGAAACCTAATAGAATGTCGCTATAGATACGTCTAATATACTAGTGCTCTTAACCGATTCTTAACCAAAATATAAAGGCAATTCAATCAAAATATATAGATAAAGTTCAAAAGAATTAAATTTTCATACACCTAAAGCAACCGGACCCATTCATTCTTTATGCAATCTTGATATCCTTCAATTGTTATGGTCAGTATAACATCATGCTAATGTTCTATGGTGGCTCATGGTAATGCACTATTTTGATAGTTAATATCGTGTAAACCTTTTTCAATCAAAATAACAATAATTATAATTAATTGAAACCATGATAAAATAAAATTAATAAAATATTTAAAATTTGATTGGAAATGCTAGTGCTCATATAATCAATTATAATAAGAAACATGATTAATTAGTTATTTGATTTAATGTTATTGTTACTACTATCGATATTGCCCATTGTATGATTGAATGGTTCTATATACCTAATTATTTCAAATTAAAAAAATAAATTATTAATTGCATTTGATGATTTTATGATTAATTTTCTTGAAAAAGGTTTTTTTTTATTATAAATAAAACCGAAACCATGTTCGCGTAATTTTTGTGTTTTTTATTTTTATGATAGGTTATCACATTGTATCTTATTGGATCCGCTATAAAGAAGAGTTATTATTTTTAATAAGTATTCCTATACTACCTATATGATACAAGTTTAATATGTAAACCTAACTGATATCGAGAAATACCATCATTGATCAACTAAGATATTATTAACAACAGTTATGCGTCAAGAAAAATAGGCCAAATAGAAAATTTTAAATATTATATTCTACATGATCCGATGATTTAATGTTGTTTTAAGTTATTCCACCACATGACTGAAATAAGTGATTAATATAATAGCGAATATTAAAATACCGGCATAAAGTAAACCATGGTTTCTAAATATATACCTCTATAATATAATATTTATTTAGAAGTCCATGATAAAACAAAACACTGATGGTATAGCCTAGATATCAAGGAGAATCGATTTAATTTGTACCAATGCAATGTAGCGTGCATTCGGGATGAGGCATAATGCATTTTATCCAAGAAAGACAATTTATTGATATATAGATATAAACAGATCCTCAATATTATGATTCATTTGCAACAAACCCTTTTATCTCTAAGAATGATTGATTTCAAATCAAGCGAATCGAGCTGAAAAGTATTCGATAAAGCCAGAGTGATAGAATACAAATTCGCCAAACCAAATACAAAAGTGGGACGAATAATACGAGCGACAAAGTACAACGCAAACCAGATCAACTATAACATCTTATTTTGGGAAGCAGATATAAACATATATATATATATATACGTTTACCACGATATAATTACATTTAAAGATACGAAAGTGTAAGCAATGTAATTTAAAGTTATTGTAGCTTAAAAGTGACGTTTTATGGCATAATATTAGTTTGGAAACGGAGAGAAAGTTATATAAATGAGAAGGAGTGGGAAAAAATACATTTTCAGCATTTACAAGTCTTTATATGTTTTGTCGGTCACAATGTAACAATGACGTTATAGAGAAGGGAATAGATGTACTTTGAAAAGAAATAAAGAAAGAAAAATATGTCTATCAACGTATCCTTAGTGGAAACTTATATTGAACAGAAGATTAATCAACATATCTGATCCAACATAATATATACACATTTTGAGATGTATTAAAACAATTTTTAAGCAATTATTAAGTTTGTATTATAGCATTATGAAGTATTTTGAAGATTAATCAAAATATCTGATCCAACATAATATATACACATTTTGAGATGTATTAAAACAATTTTCAAGCAATTATTAAGTTTGTATTATAGCATTATGAAACACATTACCTATGTGTGTATTTCGGAAGGGTAATTAAAACAGCATTAAATAATATTTAAGATAAATAAAAAACATTGTACTAAAAACAATGATTAAAAACATTTAAAGAACATTTATGAAGAAAGTCGTTAATTATTTTTTATCCCACATATTTGAAGAGACAGATTCTGTTGTTCCTGTGTAAAACTGGTAACGATAAAATCCTATTAATAAGGAAGTAAAATAAGCACTACCGCATAATTAATATTAACAATAAATGTGATAAACATTATGTTTTAATTATTTTTTTATAAAAACAATAAAACAAAAAGTTCTTTTGCTATGTCTGCAGAATATTCTTGCAAAATGTGGTGGAGATTGGATCATTACATAATATTATGGGTCATGGAATAGTGTGTATCTGAATGCACCGCCACATAAACAAACATTACACGATATTATAGTGGAACCTGAACTTACCGTTGCAATAAATGGGAGGGTATTAATCAGTTCTAAAAGGAAGCTTGGCGCCAGAAGGCTATGAAGAATATTTCCCTGAAACAAAACATCGGAAACATATGTAAATACTTCAAAGGTTAAAAGGAAAGCAGTTACACATATAATATATAATACCAATATGCAATAAATAAATATATATATTTGAAATTATGTTCTTAATGCGTTCAGTGATAATAAACATAACATTAAAAAATAATCATAAGGTCTAACACGATATCTTATAATTATATACAATTACAAAAAAATTAAATTACACTAAAAAGTATAGTGCAATTAAACGACAGTCGTATTTACGAAAATCTAAAACTCTTGTTATGCTTCATTGACATTTGTGATGTAAAAAAAAAACTCCTTCCGAAATGGAAATGTGACGTACATTTTTATATTTGTCACGTTTTACCTGTTACAGGCCTATTTCACATATAACTAAATTTAATCCTATTTACAAGAACGTTCATAAAATATGATATTTACAAATACTACAGATACCACTACTATTACACTATATAAATACATATTCATATCGTTTTTGAATGTACATTCAAATATTTCAACAATCATTTTAAAAACTAAAAACATTTTAAAATCATACTTAGCTTAATGTTAACCTAACCATCTGTTCTAGCGTTCCAAAAATCTAGACTTTATTGTTAAATATGTGGATAGGCCTACAGCGACAATTTGAAGATAGGAAATTGGTAATAAACCATGTTGACTAAAAATAAGTATTCTTTATTATATATTGCCTATATTTAAAATATACTCGTCAAATAATATTATTATTATTCACTATCAAACTCAAACTGTTAAAGTTTATCTAAATAACATGTTTTACAAACAAATATTTAAAGTTTGTTCACAAATTATAATGTTTATTTACGGGTATGTTCGATTACTGTTTTACTGGAACAAATAAACAGTATTTAATTACTTTTCATTATAATCAATTGAATTGTCTGAATTAATTAATTCAACTATTAATTACAGTAACAAGGGAACCGTTACATGTTTCAACCTGAATACTTGTTGTGAAAGTTTTCCTATGACTGGATTCAAGTAGTTCTTAACTAATTAGTATACATACCAACTTACACTTGGAGTAAAAGCACAGCACTACAGAGTAATAATTCAGAGATAATTACGTATTCACTCCATGTAGAGAACAATACATAATTTGTTAACATAATTCTACCGATGAAAATATAAAAAAATGTACCACTTTCCAGGCTTATTTTATTTCATGTTTGATTTAACTTTTTGTTCAATAAGTTCTTGAAATACTGTGCAATGTAAGCATAGTTTTTCTAATATTATTTGATAATAAAACAAAATTGATGGAATCGTGACTGTTATTATGAATCTATAATATTTATTCATATATTATGTAAATTATCGGTAGACGCACTGTGTGAGTTTTAAAGCTAAATAATAATTGACAATAACTATGTGCAACTTCAGTGTTGATTTGAAGAAGCAGATTTGTGGTCAACTGAAGTGAAATAATGTTTTTTATAAAACTCTTCCAGACGTTTATAATATTTCCATTCCTCTAGTCTAGATAAATCTCCATAACATCTAGTGGAACATCTCCCATAATCTCACAGCAGAAAACAGATAATCTACAATTTCATTACAACTTTTACTAAATACTTGCAGAAGTTCAAGCCAAATTTACTGCTATATAGACAAATTTCTCCATATTGATCCGAGCCGTTACAGTCGTAAACTTACGCCTTTCGGAGAGCTGCTATAAGTTTTGTTCTGTAAAAACTAACGACATCTGGGCGTTGAATACTACGAAACGATAACTTTTCTCTCTCTCTTTCGTGGAGGCTATTTACATAGCTGATCTCCCTAAATAAATATTGCCTAACCCTAATAATGCACTGTAAAATTAATGTACAATATGTTTGGGTAAATGATTGGAAGCATACTGTAACTCGTATAATATTTTCATAGAGAAAGCTACATACACTATCGATCGATAATGAGACAGTGTAAGAAGCTATCCATCAGTGTTGACATTCAAAAGGAAAAGGTGAAGATTACCTACAAATGAAACGTTGATCTGTTAATGATCCATTCCTAGCATAGCCATGGACTATATACAAGTATTGTTAAATGTGTATATTTAATTTGGTGTATTGAACTTCAACTAAATATAAATAGGAAGTTTAATGTTAAGAAATAATCAGATATATTTATGTAAAATCAATATGTAAATCGATTTCCCACATTTGTAGAAAAAGATATCCCCGATTTGCACGGTTGATATAATGTTGAAGAGTGTTACATTTTAATTGAACAGAATGCTATATATAATATTATTTTTACGAGCCCTTCAACAATAATTCCTTCAATTAGTAAAAGCCGTTTATTAAAATTATCATTAGAAGTCACAATTTATTTCATTAAGTGGAAAATTATATAAATCATAAATTAACTAAATACACCGTACTATTGCGAAATGAATCCATTCAACATATTTGTATACGTGATTTTAATATACGGCTTCCTCGGTAATACATAAAATATACTTTATTTGATTTCGAATTTTCAATTGCATTAATCAGAAATTATATATCGTTATACCGACTAATGTACTCCGTATTAAATGCAGTTATTTCTGAGTAAGTCACGTCTCAACCACGATTACATAATAGTTCAATGGTCTCAACGAATCTAACTATCGAATTAAACATTAATGCTTATAATTATTCAAGGGTATAATATTAACAACAGCTAATTAAAACATCGGTTTTGCAGCCAAATCCACATGAAACCAGAAACACATGAAGGTCTTAAAAGGTGACCCTAGTTGATATAGTCCTATACTAGCTAGTCTTATATGGAGAAACCATTACGATGAGGTGCTTATTCTGTCACGGATTGTGTTAATGACGTTGCAGTTATGGCGGACGAAAAGGTTCACCCATATGTTTCTCTATTTTTTTAGTTATACCTCATAAGATAGGTACTACCTGAACAATAACATGGACGACGACAAAATTTGAAATACTACCTCAGATATTATTTAAATGTAATACCTCAAAATTAGAGGTATCATCGCCACGGGAAAGATAAGTTTTAAATTGAGGAACTATCTTAAAGAAATCCGAGGTACTAAGACAAGATCGAGGGACAATTCCTAACATTATTATTAAATATATAAATATAACAATGCGTTATGTATAGTTTGTTTACAGTTTAGATCGATATGTAAATAAAAAGTGACCTTGAAATGCCGGCATAGTTCAATACAGCGAAAATTACTACGACATGACATAGTAAGATGTTTATTGTTTTTGTTCTCGTTACTAAACAAAATTTAAAATCGTGAATAACAAAAATTAGTACTACACAAGCATTTTATATTATATACCTTATAAAACTTAACAATTTTCTTGTTAATGTTATTAAACAATAACTTTATCAGTACAACTGACTGAAAAATGGAAAATATCATGCCTCCTATATCAGTGTGACTGCATTAAATGTAAACATGTAAACTATTAGTTTTATTGCAATAGAACACTTTTGAAAAATAATTAAAATTGTATAAACACCCAGAACAGAGCATGAATTTCAAGGTTTACATATATAGATGTACAACCTCTACGTTTGAGGTTGTACCTATAAATTGAGGTAGATTACCTGTTTTTTGAGTTAGTTCCTCTACCTTATGAGGTATACCTCGAATAATAGAGAAATACATGGGTGAACCCTTTCGTCCGCCATATTGTAGTAGAGTTGTATTATGCCTTGCTCTATGGGCTAATAAAAATCAATATCTTACTAGACACTAGCTATTACTCATTATTGGTTCAATTTTCACAAATCATTGATTTTTATTAGACTTTTAGGTCAACTAGATCAACCCGCCCCTTCAAAATCGTTACACGCCTGACAACAACAGGTAGTCCACTGAGACACTGACTGACCTTGTATCCCAGATAGGTGATGAGACAGCTCTCAAGTAGACTGATGGTGGCCACGATTACCTGGACGATCCAAAGGGAGGGGGACCGATTGACGAATAGGAGAACCCGCCTGCGGGAGACAGCCGCATGCACACACACACAAACACACACCGGTACATTGCGTTAGAGAAGTGGTGTCGACTTAAATAACAAAATGTACTATGTGAAGGTTTCCCGAAAAAGTCTATCGTTCTCATTTGAACATTTAGCATCAATCCGAAGGTTATAACAACAGATTTCAATAGTGTACACATTAGTGATTGGTAATTATCGTGACGGTTAACATTGTAAAGGTAAACTAATTGTATATGGCAGTTTAATTAAATGTTTAATATTTTAGAATTATAAATGAAACAATATACACTTATATCAATATTTTGAACAGATGCAGAGCCTACAACCTATGAATTAAATAATCATGTAAATGTATATATAAGTAAACCATAAATGTTTAATGTGAAATTCGTTTGATTTTTTTAAAATTAAATACAGCAAAAACAGAGCTTTACAAATTCAAACTTTATAATATGATAACATGTTACGAAAAATGAAAAGTACACTATTATTTCATTAATTGGAAAATGCGCACTGCACTGCACGTGCATTTACATTGGTTTAGGGTTATCAAGGGTTAAACCTTAAATTAAAAAATGTGTGGTTTGTAGTATACGTATAGTAGTATTTATTAGTTTGTGATGAAGAGAATAAATATGCTAAAGTTTTGTTATATTTTTGTCATTCACACGTTATTATAATCCTTATAAGCAGTTATTCACTGTAAATAAAGGTATAAGCAAAATACATTTAAGAATAAAAGAACAGCCTTACTCTTTCTCCATCTGAAGATACTGCATTTATGTTATGAATATATATTTCACTGTCAATAGTTCTCAGTACTTTTAAATATAGTAATTTATCAGTGTTTAATATACTAAACTTTTCTTTGATTCAATAAAAATTCATAATAAATTCTTTTAAAATTATAAAATGAATCTATTGATAATATAATTATGATCACAATAAATCCGTATTAATAAATAATCGTTATATTCAAAATATAATAAGAATTTTAGTACATTTACATTATACAACATAAAATAAAAAGGGTACTTAAATTTATGTAAATATTATTTTTTTAGATTTGACGGAAGAATCATTTGATATTGAAACACTGATAAACAACTTCAAACTGAATCAACATATCCATGCTATTTTGCAACATGACAGTGTAGGGTTTAACATTTTCTCAAACTTTCTGTTAACAGTATCAAATCGAAAACCTACATTGCATTAATTTATATTAAATGTAAACATTTTAGAACATAATGGTATATACAACAATGTTTCGAAAGTGGTCGAAGACACATAATCGTTATGCTACTCGTTTCATTTGCTAATCTTTTTTCATCTGATAGATTTAGTTTAAAAATATGTATCCTAATAAAATTTAAAATTATTTTTGATACAAATATAAAATAATTATTTATAATTTTTGTATAATCATTCCTTTTGTTTCCTAAAATATATAAAAATCAATTACTATTGCTATAAGCACGCCAGGAAAAGGTTAAACATAGTTTTAATAATTCATTATTTTAATACTAAAAGCGAATATAAACGTGTTAAGCAATAAATTAAAATGTACAAGAAAAATGCTAAAACGAATACTTATTTATTTATTACATTTTATTTAAATAAGTATCTAAGAAAGCACTTTTCGAGCTTAAAGTGCTTAAGCTGAAGTTCAATTTTTATTTATATCAATTTTTAAACGTGATAGTATAATTATACGAGTATATGAGATAATAGAACCCATAACATATAAACTATTGCCTTTATCATCGGCTTTTAAACGATCAATATATGAATATAATATGTGTAATACAGTACAATATAAATGTGTAGATATTAACGAATTGTAGAAACAAAAATAATTACTGTTGTATTATTATAAACGCACAAAATGTATCATTATGTTACTTTTGTTAAAAATAGCACAATGATCACACATGACTTGCAATGTTTAGTAAAAAAAATACATTTAACATTTTAGTCTAATTTGCATTAGACAACTATATACGCGAAGGTATGCTATATGCAGATTGTATCTAACTATATAAAACTTATAAAGTATAAAAGAACAACTCAAAAACAACTTTAAGCAAGCAAAAAACTGTAACAAAAACGTCTGCGACATTTACTAACTTTCAATTATCTGAAATCCTTTTCACAAATACAGAAAAGAAACGTTCAATACCAACATATAACACATACTGTAGAGGCAGATACAGATACAGTGGAATGTCATCCATGGTCCTGGTCATAAAAAGAGAAACTCACGGGGGGGGGGGGGGGGCCTTTTAAAGGAGCAAATTTTAACAAGGTTGTATTTCGAAGGAACAGGTAGAAATATTAATAAGATGATTACTTTGAAACCAATTAAGTCAATCGTAATGCCAGGGGTTTTAGGAGTGCACCTCCAGATTGACATAGAGAGTTTTACCCTCCAAGTATTTTTTTATTTATAAAAAGAAAAAAGAAAAAATATATTGTAGCAAGCTGAAAAAATGCATCCTTAATCTTCCCTACCAAGTATAGTACAATTATAATTTTTCACAAAGGAAATTGTGAAAAAGAGATATTGAAAAAGAAAACTTCCATTAGCTGAAAGGGAATTATACACCCTGACCAAGCATACTAACCCTGTATCTGCCTCTGAAAATACAACATGGGATCAATCAAAAACCACAATTCTGTAATATAATAAGTGCTTTAAAAATTCCTTTAAATCAGTAATAAAACGTCATGTCTAGCCATACAGTCTACAGACGCGCGCCTCGATATTTCATATCTCGATATGTCAAAAAAATCACCAACCAAGCAGACTTTGCACAGAAAATCCATTTGATTTTTTACTATGGTTGTATATATATATTATAATTAGAGGCGTCCGTGGCAGTATAAGACAATTTATGGATGTCATCATGCGTGCATACTTAGATAGGTCTGTGAGTTGACTCTATGTATATAGCTGTGGTTCGGACAAGCTCGATTGAAGAGTGAGTTCAAGATGCAGAGTAATCGGAGATGGTTCATATCGATTTCTAATGACCGATAAATAAGTTTTGCATTACAAAAATTTACTTTTCGTATAGTTTGACGATGGTTGATGATTTAATAAACATTAGTTAATTATTAGTCAGTAGCCTACATTATTTGCAGTAATTGTGTGAAATACACAATAGTATAAGTAAGAAATTAAAAAATATATATCTTGTTATAAATTAACGCATGCATATACGTTACTTTTTATTTCATGAGTATATTTAAATTAAATTAAAGAAATGTACTTCAGTGTATATATTAAACGTGTACGTTAAATACACTGAAGTACAACATGCTATTTTATACGTTTATTAAAATGTAATGAAGATGTATAAGTTTTTTCCAGTGAATAACTTATAAGGCTGTTCAGTAAGTTAAGTTTAGTAAACAAATTAGTTAGATTCAAAGTATGGTAGGTATACATTGTAAATACTGTTACATGATAATAATAAAAATAATAAAAACAACGAATTGCATATACTACTTTGTAATCATATTGCATACTACTTTGTTATCATATTTTTATCACATCAGCTCATTAATTTCTAGATATTAAAAAAGTACAATTAAAATTAATTATAACATTAAACAAAACAAGGATAACACATATCAACAAAATACTATATTTAATCTAAAATTATGTTTTACAATTTTTTGTGTTCTTACTAATATATTAATACATATTTTTTGTTTAAAAGCAAAAATTAACTAAACATACTTTATGAATTTATAATAATATCAAAAAGTAATAAATAATTAATATTTAAATAACATCACATTTTAAAATCCACATTTAATTAAATGCACGTAGAAAATATAATCATATTAAACTAAACAATTTTTTTTAAATAACAAAAACAAATTTACTAATAATCTACATGGTATTTAATGAAAGCTTAAAAACAATAACAGAAAAAGGGTTTAACGAGACCTCCGCTTTTAATAGTAAGTTACAACTTTTCGAAGAATGCAATATTTATAAATATTTTGATATTTAGCAAAACTATTACAATAAAATAATACTACTAAATCACATATTATAGTGTTCGGTTGAGTATGAGAGCCCTAGATAGCTGATGATTAAATAAATATTATAAATCTGATTTGAAAGCGGGCAGACATCTCGTTACCCTTTTTCTCGAATCATTTTCAAAAACTCAAACGTTCTCTTAGCAACCACAAAATATAATTGTTCTATACAATAAAATCAAAATAAACAAACAAAAATAGGATTCATTACTTCATCATGCCCATGGTGTAACCCCCAGCAGAAATCAACTGATGACTTTAAAGGTGGGCGGGTTACTTTCTAAAGGATAGAAATAGTGCGTGTGTGAGGGGGGGGGGAGCTTAAGTGGAACTTACCAATGCACTTCCATGTTGTCATAGCTTCCATCGGAAACCTTGGACCAGGTATGATTTTTACACATCGTACAGCTAGCGAAGCAAATCATCAGGTGGGAATGGTGTGGTTGGCGAGGGAGGGAGTGGGGAGGGGCCGGGGGTGGAGGGGGGTGGGGTGACATGGAAGAAAACAGTGGATGGAGTCGCAATTTTAGCTACACCACATGTCAACATTTTTGAAAAGTATAATGAAACTAAAGTCTGGAGACGAGTCTAGAAAAGGTGGGTGTAGACTTCGAAATGTTTAGCCGTCATTTACATTCGCAAGTCGCAACAAGGAAATTTATTACAGGATATAGGGATTAGTAAAAACAATATAAAAGGGATATGGTGGATATAGTAATGTGACATATATATATATTATGTAAGAGTGAAAATATAGAAATAGTAAATATTATATTGGGAACAATTAAAGCCCATGCATATAAGAAGATGCAAGTATAAAAACACAAGTACGATGCACACATAAGATAACAAAATCCCGGGTATGATTTGATTCATAAAACAGTATGGTAAAAAGTGCCCTACAAATCTGCAGACGACAGAAGTTGTCTGTTTAACATTGCTCCTCGTCTAGATTTTCAGCACAAAATTAACTGAATCAAATGACTATTTTCAGTTGATATAATTGTCAAAATGAAAGCAGTTGCTTATGCAGAACACGGAGGCAATGATAAGGATGCAGTGAAGAGAGAGGTAAGTTAAAATATACTACACCAAGTCATACAATATGTATAATACATGTTACATCATATATAAAGGAGGGTTGAGGTTGCTTTTGCTGGTTAATGCAGAGTAGAGTGATGAATATGTGAGCTGCGTAAGCATAATTACTTTCGTGACAAGTTTATCAGTATCCCGGACAAATCAAGAATTCTTTACCAGACTATCACTGTTTTTTTTATTAGATTTATCATCTATAAGATATTTTATCATATTTGTTTATAATAATTGTTGTTTCTCGGTCTTATTCAAATTTATTGAAATTGTGCGACACCGTCAAAATTAGCGGACATTGACTGGAAAGTCATTATAAAATATTTGCAGTTTTTTATAATTTCACAATGAATCAAGATAAATAAGAGGACAGACAGCTTTAGAATTCCTGATTTGACTGCGGCGACGATCTTGTCTCATCGCCACTGGGAAATGGTATAATATTAGTGGCGCTACTATAGGTGAAACGCACCAGTCGATGGTTGGATTTTGTGCAAAATGGTCCGGGTCCTCATAGTGGCCATGGAAAGTTGAATTTCTTAAGCACATGCCGCACGGGCTATATTAAATCAATACAGGATGGACCAATGGCAGTTGTTTAGAAAGTTTTTCTGGCAAGTGCTCTTCATAAAATTAATAAAAGTCTAAGAAAATATTGAAAATAGGGGCAGTTTTTCGTAGTTCAACAGTTTCCAAATTATGGCAAGTAATAAAATGTAACAAAGTACAAATTGTGTATTGAAGAATTGATTTCCCCTTTCATTAAAAATAGCTGTCATAAATATAAGGATCGAATCATTCATGTAGAGATAGAAAGAGTGGAGGGATAGACCAACACAGAGAAGGAAAAGAAAGGCAGAAAAACGAATAAGTTGTAAAAAATAAAATACAAATTGTCCTATGGGGGAAAAAAAATCATTATAAATTGATCAATCTTAAAGTGAAATAAAGTCATAAAGTTCGAATCAAAAACTAAATACACAACTGTCTTTAAATCAAATATTTTAGGACGAACGAGGAAGGGAAGATAGTAGAACATCCTGAAATTTTGAGTCATGTTTATAGTTCTGTGTATTTTTTAGCAAACTATTACTAATCTATACTACTCTATTGTGTGAAACTTATTATTAAATATGTCAGAAATAATTTTTGTTCATACATCATTGTTTAGTCGTCTATAGTGAATTAGTCAGATAATATAGACGGCTACGTAATTATTATATTTATAATAAGAGGTATGCATAATATAAATGCATGATATTTAAAATTAATTACTGGAATTTGATCGATATACCAACTAAACATTAAAATATGTTCACATTCATATATATTGATCTTTTTAAAATCTTTAAATCTTAAAACTGCACCAGATCTCAATAAAAATTAATTCCACAAACTATAACAAGACATTTCCTGTTAATATTGTCTGTGTAATATAATAATATTGCAGGCATGTATCAACTATTGATAATAATAATATAAATCAACTTTGTAGGTCACTTAAAGAGGTGGTGGTTGTCTTTTCTATTTCAAAAAAATTAATTAGCAATGAATATAATGTATGTTAATTTTGATGTGATGCGATATGAATGGAATATTATATTTCACACATTCCTCCCTGTTGATAAGGTTGACTATAATATAATATACACCATTAGGAGAGGAAACATATAGAGAACAGGCATTTCAAAATGGCTGCGATGAACTAGACTATAACTTTATTAATTATAGTTTGATTTTTTATAAAAAGTACCAATTACTCTTGACATATCATTATAAAATCTGTATGGTTAGAAAGCTTAAAATATAAACATGTCTCCAATTACGACAAAATTTCATTCTGATTGGTTTCTTTCCTCTGCCATTAATGGATATACGCTATACGCAAAATGCTTCTTCTTTATTTTAATCGGAAACATCAGCATAATGGAACTTCCTATCTGACAGCAGTATAACATTGATTTGAACTCAATATTGAACTCAATTTGAACGTCGTTCCAGCAGAGGTGTATGACAATTATATAGAAATTGAGATCTCTGGTTAACCACTGTTCCTTTTTTTAATAATATATTAGATTGAAAGACTGTTATAAACTTGAAATGCGTTGTATTAACTGACAATTAATTAACAATGCGTTGCTATATATACCTATATAATATAACCAGAATGAAAGTTCTGTGTAATATAGGTATGTATCTTATATGTATCTCAGATATATCCTAGTAATGTTTCTCATGATTTTTTAAAAAAATAATCAAAGATAGAAATATCTGTTTAGAAGTACATACATTAAATCTATTGCATTTATAATTATTATCTTTTTGCTTGATGTGTATCTTGCATGATGTACACACATAACTTAAATAATAGAAAAATAAAACATACAATCAAAAAATAGTTAGAAATTAATGTAATGTATATATATATATAGTGTGCAATAATTGAGTAGGGCCTACCACTGTTTCATTTGTAATATTGTCAACTTAATTATGTATTTAGAATAATGAACCTAGAGTTTAGATATATTAAATGAAATACAAATGCGCCTTCAAATTTGATAGACTGATTCAAAACATTGGTTTAGATAGTTTCGAAGATTTCATGTGATATTAGGTTAGTTTTGTTCTAATATATTCTTAAAAAAACAATAAGCGTAAACAAATTTAGAAATTGATTCATATCAGTATTTAGCCAGATTTCAAAGCTATATTTGTTAAGTGAAAACATACTTTATATTTATATAAAGATCAATATCGGCAGATCAGAGTCAAACTATATTTATATCTAAAAAATAAGAAAAAGAACTCTAAGTAAGTGAGTCAGACAGTTGAACAGAACAAAACGCGCGTATTGATTAAAAACCAGTTTCTAGGGACTTCTTTAGCGGTGGAAAGCGGCAGCAAGAAACAGACATTCTTTCACATACAATGGTCAAATATTAGAAGTTACTGAGAATGTCATCATAGAAAAATAGCAAGATATGAGATCGAATATAGAGATAGAAAAGAGAGAAAACGTCTGTAACGTAGCATGAATTTCCCCGTACATTAAATTAATTAGAAATACCAGTACAGTGACAACGTTATAGACGTGAATGTTGGACTGTGAAAGTAGACACCACTCGCTAGTTGAACAACGTAGGGAAAATTTGAGTTTTAGTGAGGGATTTCAAAGACAGGGGCAAAGAGTGTGCGCTTGTGGCAGGAAAGGAGTTTAGTTTTAATAGAGATGCATGCATCAAATCTGAAAACAAGATAACATGTAATAATAACAGGATGGCCAGGGGTGGCTTTAGAAAAGTATTAATAGGCATATAAATATACATTACACCAGGCAGCAATTATAAAGAAACCATAGGTATGTACAAAGCCGTCAGGTATTAGTAGTACTGTAGAATATTTGATGATACGACACGAATCCATTTATTAAGTGAAATACAAATACTATTATAATAATAAATTATTTAGTGCTAGCTTTATTTTTACGAAGGAATTTCTATGAAGAAAATTCAATTTAGAAACAAAATCTGTATTTTATAATTAACTCAAATTTAAAAAAATAAATAACTGCACCTAAATGAGCGAATTCATTTTTTCCCTCCATAATATTTTGAGGTAGAATATAAATAAAACTAATCAAACATGATCCAATAGTTGGGATACTGAATCCTCCGTAAAGATGTCATACCTACTCTCCGACTTAAAAAACTACTCATTAGTCTAATCAGGGTTCCCAGTCACGAAACGTCACTTGTATGATGATAGCTAACTACAGCCGAATAAGAAACTATGCTGCATAATATAATATGATGGTGACTTGCTTTCTACGTGTCGAGTAAACGTTCCTAGAAATATTTTTTTCTTTATACATAGAATCGTGGATATCATAAATATAGGCATGTTGCACTATAAAAGAGGCATGTAAAGGACATATCTGAACAACTCCTTTGTTTTAAGAGGGAATGATACATTTCCTATGCATTTTTTAGTATGGTTTTAATAGCATCAAAATATAAAATAACCAATATTATTTGACAGAGAGATATATAAACATGTTTGTCGGCTGTTAAATGACAAATCACTAATTCGTAATGAACATTCAAGACAAATTACGGCTTTGATAATGAGCAAATCAATACTCAATGCTTATTGGATAGTTCACATTTAACTTCAGAGGCAAAACAAGACTTATTCGTTGCCGAGAAATGTTCAACACTAACGCTTTTGACATTTTCTGATGTATGTATTGTAATATCATACAATTATAGAAATAGGCTTCAGTTCCCCATTAAAATTGAAACGCATACTCGTATTATATATAACTATTGACTAATACAAATCTTAAAATAATATATTTTTAATTAACATTAATGTAAATATTCGTTTGATTAGATAAATGTATTTACTTATAATGAAAAGAAGATAAGATCGCACTGTATATTATTTGGAATGATATATGTTAATTAAATATTTAAAAGAATATAATAAATAATATAACATAAGTGTTTTTTAAATATTTTAAAATGTCACACATAAAATATATTTTGAATAAACTTTTTAAATATGTAGTGTGCATTATTATCGAAAGGTTGAACCATCATATATAGGATACAGAGAAAGTCATAGAATATAAAAATATTCGCAAACTAGAGAATATATCAATTAAATATAAGGCAATATAATGATCTCAACATAAAGCATAAGTAATTCAAGATTAAGTATATTATATTGCACCAAAGAATAGAACTGTACATACGAAATTATTGTATAATTCAATCATTATTTCATTATTTACAGTATAAGGAACACACAAACAATCCTTACTATAGAGAACAAAAAATTATATTTATAATCGCAAAAACAATTATAATTCAAATTTGAATATATATATATATATATATACAAATATATATAAGTGAATAAACCTTCTGTTTAAGGGTTAAAAAAGGTTTAATACTTCAAAAAAAATAATTTTTAATTAACAAAAGGGATAACAAAGTTTAACAAAAATTAACCGAAATACATATAAAACAAAAAAATACGATAATATAATAATATTATTCAAAAGTAAAATATATTAAATACATTGCTGGTTTACATAGTAAAATTGTTTTAAATATGTAAGGCGAAAGCGTAATAATATTTATATCAAATAATGAAGAATATTAAATCAACTAGTAATTTCAAATATACTGAGGGTCTTTTGAAACTAGCTGACTATATTCTGTAAGATATCCAAGCTATTGATGTGACGGACACCTCGTTAACAGTCGTATGTTGATTTTGTCAAAAATCCTTTGATCCTTTGATAAGATATAGTGATATACGACAGTTCACACTAAAGTGAACAGTTAATTTCAAAACGAGGCGAAGAATTTCGAATCTTTTTTAAAATCAACAGACGACGATTTGTGAGATTTCCGTCGAATTATGTCTTCAACCCAAACAAAAACGTGACCCAGTGGATAATTTCTGTGAACAAAACAAATTTTCTTCCCATAATGTTTCACTTTTCGGAATTAAAATAATGCAAGAATTTTTGTACAATATGTTTCATTATTATATTTTTAATTATTCTAGACAGAAGAAACCTCTGCTAGAAACAAATCCCATGACTCTAAATCAGCCAAATTAATTTCAACCGCATTTCATCATAAGATGAGGACTGAACTTCCAGAAAAAATACAATCTATAGCCTATCTATATGACCGTACTGCAGTTTCACTTTGTTGGCTTCTAATATCTTCATTTGTTCTAAACAGCTACTTTGATATTTGATAGAAATTCTTATGTATACTTGGTCGACTCGGTTTCCTCTAGAGCTATAGAAATTTTAACAATCAAAATATGTTCCGGTTTAATTTATCCATTTATTGAAACTCTAATTAGGGCCTATATGAGGTTTTCAATTATAGTTTTAATCGATAAATCAATAAAAATAATTAAACGCACTAAACGCAAAGTTTTCAACCTGAGCAGTGTAACTCTCCTGAATTTGATATCGGGGTAATTCGGTTTGTCCGGTGATTCGACATAGATAGGAATGAAAATGTTGTATGTGCACAAAATTATCACTATCAAAAATCCCTTTTCTGCACTGTACTGTTTAAATTACATTTAAATATCATTAATCGGGTCGATCATCATATAGTTACAGTTAAATTATATTTATTAATTATACTGTGCTGCGATTTATCAGTTATTACTAATTATATACGAATAACGAAAAACACTAAATTTAATACAGTTATAAAATCAAGAAAAACAAGATAACAGTATTCAGAATATTAAAACATTTTCACATTTAATATTTATACGAAATGTTGCACGGATATTTAAGATAATATTCAATTAAGATGGAAACTTTTTCAAATTTAATTTAAAGTCAAGTAAAATAATATTATAAATACGTATAACATTCTCTGTAAGCATATTTAGGTTATAATACAAGATGAAAAGCATTAATAAATAAGGATTTAAAATATCTAATTTAATGCATGTATAAAATTGTGTACGATGATTGTATTTGATTTTAATCTATTAAGTAAAATAGGCGTAAACTATGTTCTTTCTCTTAATTCGAGCACTTTGGACAATATTTGTAACCAATTAAAAATGTTATTTAATTAATATGTTGAATTAATTATTTCCAGATTAATTTACTACAAAACTTTTAATATCATTTTAAATATCAAATTTAAATAAACAGAATACCTATGCGGCTGTCAAAGGCCACTTCTCACCAGTTCTTATTACTCCTCGGGTCGTCAATGGCAACCCGTGTCACATACAAGATACACGTGAGCACCTTGATGATAAAGTTGAAGATGCGAATTCGCAGACTGGATCGCTGGTTCTTAATGAAATAGAGTTGGAGGCGCTCCTTGAGCGTGCGTTCGTTTGTGAAGAACTCTACTCGAACTCTGAGATTGTGCATTGAGAATGACAGAGAAGAGAGAAAAAGAAAGATTATATAATATTCTAGAACATTGTACAAATAAGCTATACTGTGTATAAGTATATGCTTGAAAATATTGATATTTGTAGTTCAATAAACAAAACATGAACTTAGACAACACAATAAAGCTAATTATTCGAAAGAATTCGAAAGTTTCAGATTAACTTTAAAGCTAAATCGATAAATTAAACTTTAGAATGTTAATATCACTCAAATATTATATTTAATAACATTCTCAAAACAAAGGGACAAGGTGATTGCTGTATTGGGATGGATTGTGTTGTGTTAACTTTTTTTTTTAATTTTTAAATTTCAATTTCTCATTATAGTTAATTTAATTAAAATTACTTAATTTATATAAAAAATAATTTCGTAAACTATCTTAGCATGGCATGTCATTCATCGTACACTGGTTGCAAGCCGGTTAATTTTATTCAACATTTAAATGTACTGTACATTTAATCCGTATTTTAGTGTTAAAGGGAGTTTACTAATCGCTCGTAACCGGGCTGACTAAGCTGTTGATTTCAAAATATCAATGGCCTTTAAAATAAAAAGGACTAATAACAGAGATTGCCTAAAATTGATATAATAGTACCATTATAGTAACTTAATGACAGCCAACTCTAACCTGGAAACAAATATGTCTAGCTTTTTACATTCATATTAAATAAAATATTTCGGTTGACCCAATCACGACACCAATTTTGAAATTACCTACACTAACTCTTGACACTTCGAAGATGCAAAAATCACGGCAATAGGGTAGTGGCTTCGTTTTTAATGTACCAGCGTATTTTACAAAATATTTAAAATTGCAGCCAATCATAAATTTTAATAAAGGTAATAAAGGTAACTATTATCCACGGTGCTTGTTAGCAGGAATACACATATTTTATATTACAGCTACCTTCAAGTACAAATAACTAGATAGTCTATAGAAAGCATACATTACCGTTTTATACCGACTTCAGCAAAGCTTTCGATACCATCCCCCACGACAAACTCATCAATTCTCTTCTTCAAACTAACCTTCTAAAAGGGCTCATTCTTCTGCTTAAAAACTACCTTAGCGACCGCATTCAAACCGTAAAAATTTCTGGCTACACCTGTGAACCCATCAGCGTAACATCGGGCGTTCCCCAAGGCGGCGTGCTTTCTCCCTCACTATTTTGTGTATATATTCGCAACCTGACTAACTTTAA
>JAUZND010026050.1:0-24081 GCA_034780555.1 Coelogynopora nodosa
TATACTTTTTAACCTACAGCGAGTGCTTCTCATTTTCTTTACTACTAATGCTGTATTGGGAGCAAAAACAATATATCAATTATACTTCTATTATGAACTATACTTATAGTCTATGAACTATTATATGAACTTATGAACTATATCTATAGTTCACTATAGTATAGTTCATAATAGGAGTATATTTGTTATCTATTTATCAATTTTTTTATCAATATTACCATCAGCATCGGAAACCACTATTTTTTTGATAAATATACTAAAGTCTAAATAGATAACAAATATACTTATATACAATATAATATAGTTCTATACTTTTATTAATATGAACTATAGTATAATTATATATTAAATATAGAGTATAGTCTATACTGCCACATGGCTCAAACTAACAATACAAATAATGTTTAATACAAAAATTATGCCTAAATGTGGCTAAATATGCAACTCAGAAAAGTAATATCACATAAGTTAAGCCGTCATAACACATCAAAATGTCACCACAACATAAATATAATGCCTCCATGACAAAACATCACCACAACATAAGATAAATATGTCACCAAGATAAAATAATTAAATATAACAACAATTGATGTTATTCCTCCTTGACCTTATTTATAGAGGGATACATTTATTTTAATTATTTGTCCTTCCAATAAATTTATTGAAATGAATAAACAAAAATTTATATAATTTAATGAAAAATTCATAACTTAAAAAATTAATTTTATTAATATAAATGTTTGTTTATTTATATCAATATAATTATTAAGGGCGAGTTGATTAAATTTTGTGTTTCTCTTTACATGGTCATTGACCCTAAAATAGTGAGGCATGTGGGCAGGGAAAAAAAAGAGGATTATTTGACCAAATTTTAAAAGTATCATTTGCAATCTTTACCATATATAGTCATTATTTTACTAGTACAAAGAATATCTTTAAATGTAGGAATATTATTCTTATTTATGTATGTGTATATGTGTGTACATTATTGAGTCTATTTTAAAATAAATGTATTACCTTCGTAAAAACGTCCATCTGTCACATAAATTTTTTTTTCTCGAAATATAAGGAATTTCGTTATTTTAAACAAATACTTAAAAATCAATGGTAATTTGTTTATGACTTTTATGTTGAATATGCACTATTACATTAACTTTTAATATAAAAATTATTGATATTTTGTTTTTTATTTTACTGCACAATATACATAATATATATAAAAGTTATACATTATATGTATATACCTAAATCTAATCCATATTCTATGTTGTGTATCTTTTCATCCCGTTTTTTCATTAAAAAGTGCTGAATGTAGATCATGAAAATTATTTAGATACATATATAATATGAAGTATGCATATATATGCAAATACTAATATCACTCAAGAGTGGTGTGCAGAATAGAGAATCCGCAATGTTCTCCACTTCTGGGACGAAAAGAATGTGCAATTAACCCTTTCGGGTGACGAGTTGATGTAATATAATAATAACAGGATATGCAAATTTGTGTGGCTTTAAAACATGAGAGGATTACTACAGTCACTACATATAGCATCTGCCCAGAGGATAACACAAGCCAACTCGGCATTATAGAATTGGTACAGATACACAGAAAAGGCTGCACATATATTAGGGCAAGCCATTATACAAGCTATATATATTGTATATGGTAAAAAAATAACAAATAGTACATATAGGCATATAATAGCTAATTAATATTAATATCATGAACTTATCATCAAGAAATATTACAAATAATCCCAGTATTATATTTGTTTTAGTTAATCATGAACATATTTTTGTTTAAAAATATTGGAAGCGGCAAAATACATGAACTGTAATATGGTCATGTTGATGGCATGAATTATATTATTTTAATCAAAACTATTCAAAGGTGAGCTAATTGTATCTAATTTTTACATTGCACTTTATTAACACAATGAAGACAATATGCTAATATAATGTTATGTACAGTAAATCTATGTTTTAAATTGAACTAAAACGCAGTTTCTATTTATTCTAAATTTAATATAATTATTTTTATTTTGTTTGAAACTGGCAAAAGTGAGGCAGGCATAACGAGAAACACCAAATTAAATCAACTCACCCTAAATGGACTAATAATTAGTTCCTCTAGATGGACGATTATATCAGAATCATTTTTATTTATTATTATCTATTTTATCACTAAGCTGAAGTAGAAGCTAGAAGTAGAATACCTTTTTAAATTTTTTTTTTAATGGTGGGCCAGTGACAAAATTAAGGAAACCAGGTGTATTATACCTGAGCCAGCTTATTTATGTTCATTTTAAATTTATTGGAGTATTAATAAATGTGGTATGTAATTTAAAAAATATATAATTGGTTTTCTAACCATAAAACTGGTTTTCAAGTATTTATCATATTCAGTTAGGTTGGGCCACTGAAATATTATAATTTTACACACTTTTTATGTCTGAGCCATTACCTTTCATAATTTAAAACCCCTTGGCCTTGATTAAGAAAATACAGGCTTGACAAAGTTAAACATTTAAATATATTGTTTAAATTTACCTTAAATATATAATATGTCATGAATGTGAAAGTATGCTAAAACCATATAATTAATTACCTTATTTAAACAAAGTTTTAAGAACAATATTTAATGTTCCAACTTATTTATGTTTATTTAACTGTTAAATATACTGTTTTAGTATTTAATATATAATTTAGTTATATTATAAATAATGCAAATTATATTTATTTAAAATATATATAAACAACTATAATAAATTATAAGAGTAAGACTATAAAACACTAAATAATTATACCTTATTTGAAATGAAAACATAGATCAGAAGGCCATTATACAAGACTGAAATATTACATGTCCACTCCTAGCAGTATTGAAAACAGTGCCTGTTTCCTCAAATTTTTTATGCAGCTTGTAGTTGTAGATACCTACCCTAGAAGGAGGTTATTTGCAGGAAATAATTATCTAAATTCTATAGTAACATCAGCAGTTGATTCAGTTTTATACCATGATTTTATGAGCTATACCCATTGTTGAATGGTATACTTGTGTCGAGCTTGGGCCATTTCTTTTTGCTAAGTGTGTATAATGTCAATACACTAAATGCAACTTAAGTAAAAATAAATTAGAAATTCCAATAGTTAAATTGGAAATTTCAATAGTTAAATAAAAATTCCAATGGTTAAATTGGAAATTTCAATAGTTAAATTAATTCTTAGAACTTATAAATCTATTTTAGAACACTGGAAGCTTCTATTGGTTGCTACTCTAATGTCTATATAAATCATACTAATAATTCTTAGAATTTGGGTTAACTGACTTTTGGGCTGCCCTGTAGAATTAGAAAACCAACCTAGAATTTTAAAAGTCAATTTATACTTATATAGACCTTTAAATATGGTTTTTAATAGCAAAAAACGACTGGCTCAGCATTAAATGGTGTATAAATGATCAAATTTTATCTGGCCCACCAGTTTTAAAAAAGTTCATAAAAATTTGTTTTCCCATGGTTTTCTAACTTCATAGACATATTTTATCATGGTGATGTTGTGGTGATGTTTTGTCATGACACCAAGGTCAAGGAAAAATAAAGCATTTTTAGCAGTATATGTACACTACTAGAAAAATTCGCTAAATGGTAGGCACTAATGCTTAACATTCAGATGCATCTATACCATTTATTTGACTTGGCCATCTGAATAGTGAATGATAGGTGCACCTACCATTTAAATTAGAGCGTTTTTTAGTATAAATAGTAGACATCTATATTTGCCTAAACAGTAAGTGCTTTTAAATGTTAAATGGTAGACATTTGTATTTTTTAATAATAGTAAGTGTTGTACAATCCAAAATTATAATGTTATAAACATAGTCATAGTCTATAGATAATTAAAATATATATTGGAAATTACATGATATGTCTATATATACTATTAAAAATAATGTAATGTTCATTGAACTGATTTGAATGTATATTTTAATCAATATTTCAAAATAAAGGAAAATACTTCTATAAATATATGGACATTTCTAGATGTGTGTATCTCACTAAAGTTATTTTTCTAATCTCAATAAAGTGGGATCTTCGCCCATGTTAAATAAACCCAGCTCAATAATATTACAATCAGTATGGATCCCCATATACTATATTAAACTACCTAACACATTATAGTTAATACACTATAGCACAAGTATTAAAACTCTAAAAAGTAGCTCCCATATCCTATTCATCTTTGTAATACTGTTTGAAATATTAGTTCTTAGAATAGGGACTGTTCTAATATGATGTCACACAAAAGTGATGTCTGTAAATACTGTCACATCATTGTCACTCTATAACTAACTCTCCTGGAAATAACAGAGTGATTACAAACATTTTCTCCACAAAAATTATATTATTTGTTTTAAATAATTCACTCAATTGTAAAAAAACAAAATGTGCTAAATTTACCATTATATGCAGGGAATCAGTGCAAATTGATTTTTCATGTTAAAATACATATAAAACAACTAAACAAACACTAAATATTTAGGATTATGTTTTTTTATTTCATATAGTTTGCGAAAAAGTATGTTGATCATTCATTTTAAATAAGGTATAAGGGAGTGTTTAGAAATGATGCACATCATGCTTTTTAGAGGCTTTTTGACCCCCTATTCTCCCTTGTCATACATAGTCACATTTAGAGAACCCCTACCAAAAATATTATTATATTTTTTATAACTACTTATTTTTGGCTCTCAATACAAATGTATCCATATTGTAATACTTTTTACACCTAAAACATTTAATTTATTTGTTTAAGATATATTATATTGACACTGTTTTCATATAATATAAAAATATAAGAAAAATAGGATGTCAAATTTCGAATTGCATCCCCTACATCACATTTTTCCACCCCCTACTCGAGCATGATTTCATTTAAGAAAACAGCCCCTAATGAGTTTATAACTTATTTATTTAAATCAACCTATGTCGTTTTTCCAGATTGGTATTTCATAAATAATACATTATTATAAATTTATATAATCTGAATATAAATTGCAACATGACAATAACACAAAACAAAGCTTGTTTTTCTTCTTACTCAGAAGAAAGGGTGACAGAGTAAAAAGTTAGGAAGACAAATAGACAGATTTACTAAATAAAATGCAACAAATAACCAGAGAGAAGCATAGGCTGATGGGTCCTGCCTAGCCCTAGTATTGTACATGTCCTTATGTATAAATGTGATACAAAATGAAAAATTGACAGTTCAAAATATATATTGTTTATTTGTATATGTTGGTGGCCAGTTAGGGACAAACATTACAAGTTAGGAACTTTTTTATGGTCCTAAATTAGTCCAGGTAATTAAATGTAATTTTTCAGACAAATTAATATTTTAAAATAAAAACAATAAATTTATAATTCCCACAGGTAACAATGGAAACTAATGACATTCCATTCCTCAACACTACCACAAAAACAAATTCAAACTAAAAGGGACCAAACATTATCAAACTGACTGTTACATGTAAATTTTTTTATAACTTTTTGAACTTTCAGGAAACTTATTTAAAGAAAAAAACACAATTCATGACAAAGCTACAAAAGATGTGCTTTATATGAATAAATAGATTTATTTTCAATGTGTTATACTTATTTAACTATCATGGTATCTCCACGAATCTAAGAGAAAATGTACATAGGAGAAAACTTAAAATAATTAAAAAGAGAAAATAAGTTTTAAATTGGTCGCCGTTTCCAGAATATATTTATATATAATAATAAATTTCAAAGGGTAGCGGGTTAGAGGTAAATCAATAATGACTACTATTACAAATAAAGATCTAATTTCAATAATTAATGACCTACCCTCCAACCTGAAGCATCATTTTATTGGCATCTTCCTCAGCAATGGTCTTCCTGTGCTTGACAATCAAACAAACTATCCGGTGTGTCTTATTTTAAATAGTGACACTAAAGAGCTTCCTGGTCAACATTGGACTGCATGCATTGCATCTAATCGTATAGGTGACTATTTTGACACTTTTGGTTATATGCCCGACAAATGTATAACGATGGTTAGATTTAAACATGCGCTTTTGGTATTTTAATCAACGCTTTATTCAGGGTCCTCTGACCTCTATTTGTGACTATTATTGTATTTACTATTTAGACGATTTTCCATGTGTAATTTTTGGTTTATTATAGAAAAGTTGTATCCTCCTCTGCTGATCCCGATAATCTTGTTACACATTTTATACATAATATTTAACTATATCCGTACTTTGCATCTACTTAACTTCTTGCTTGTTTTAAAATAATAAAAAATGGGACTGATCAACCAATTTTATTCATTTTTATTGCTAATTTAAAAACCTCATATAGGTTGGGGCTTTTTTTTAAAAAGTAGAAAACAAATTAACCTCTTAGAAAACAAGTGAGTAAACAATATTTTATTCATCCAAATTTGATTAGGCCGTCGGCCTTGCATTTAGTAAAATACATTGTACAGATTATATAAGTTAACATAGAAACAATAATATATAAATATAATAGGATAGTACTTTTCACTACTAATGTCGTGGCATAGAGGAGCGCCGTCCATAGGCGTCCATCACAGTCTGTTCGAATTATTAATGCACTTTACATGTATATACATTAAAGAGAGTAAATGTTACATAGTAGAAAATTGAGCACACAAATCATCTATAGAATCCTGCTATGGTGGTGCCGGTGTTAGTGGAGGTAGAGTGAGCACAGTCTTAACTCTAGACTCTTCCTACATGGGTATGGGTACATTGATACTTGCCTTGGTCAGCCATTTTTTTATAACTGGGTGTAGGAGTTTACATGCAGCAGTATTAAACTCTAATTCAGTAACATTATCGCCAAAATTAAATCGCCTAAATTGTTTCCAAGTGCTGTAGAGCTTACGAACACTTCCGATCGTTTTGAACTTTATAAGAATATAAATTTTCCTTAAAATTTGATCCCCATTTTGAGGTTGATCTCTGTCAGCACAGAGTGAAATCATTTAATTTATAATTATATGTAGATCACTATCGTCATCACGAACTTCTCTAGAAACATGATTATTAGAAGACACCTTACTCGGTCGCCAGAAAAATATACTTGCTGCAAACTCCTAAGCACACATACACAAAATTCTATTAGATGATTGATTTAAATTCAAAGCAAAATATAACATTTATTATAATAAATTGGAGTAGATAAAAGTTATGTAGTAATAATGTAAGTAGCTAAATAGTCTACACTTACATTGGAACTTCTCCAGCCTTCTTCTTATGTAGGTTGAAGTTCAGCCCTGTAATTGACGTTTTCCTTTAGCCGGCTGGGAGCATGCATTAAATTTACTGCATTATCGTCATTGACAGGCGTCTCGAGTATCCCACCAGTTACTGGCATTTCTTTCACCATTTTTGGAATCTCATCGTCATCACCACCGAGAGCGCACTACTCGATATAGCCCATCTCCGTTGGAATAAACCGGTAAAGTAGTTGGATTAGGCTTACGTGCAGACTAGCCTAATAGGTCTTGTCCAGTTGTGTGCCTCCGTTCTGTCCAAAATATACACTGCCCACGCGGAACAGCATCTCATATTCCCCAGAATCATCGGGAAAATCGGACAGCCGTTGACCCTTCCAATTGTTGCAGACAAAGTCTGAGGACATCTTCGCGAAATACACATCTTTATTGGTAGTTTTGGATGTAATTTCCGGGCGAAGTTAGGTGAATTTGTTGAACTAGGACACCATCGAATTCGGGATTCCATCCAACAGGCTGGGGTCCTCTGCAATCTTTCTCTCGACAATTGTATCCAGCGAGCTGAATGTTGACAAGAAGTCGACAGCATCCTTTTTAATACGTAGGAATGTCTTATACATGGCCGGACCTCTGCCCAAGAGTACTGGAGGCGTCTTGATCAGAATGAATCCACCACTGCCCGGTTGACGACTCAGAGATAGAAAGTTGAGCGTAAGGTTGTTCGCCTTGATCGCTCGATTAGGTTCAATCTCAAAGTCGTCTTCGCTTAATTCATTCCCAAAATTATTAATCGTTAGCGGAAACATGTCTTTAAAAAATATATAGGTGTTGTAGGCAACAGCATAGTTCAATCCAAAGTTAGACGCAAAAGTAAAAACTAACTCCAAAACAACCTTATATACAAGATAAAACAAAAAAACTTTTTCATTGGTCAAAAAAATTGGAACATTTTTATTGGCTTATAAGTTTCTTTTAGCAAATTTTAGAAAACGAAAGTAAAGGGGGCTTTCCACTTTCGATTTCAAAGTTCTTTGTTCCTCTGCTAGGTAAGCCATACGGGAACGTCGTGCAGCTGTTTCTATATACAGTACACCAAGACACCTGGTATAGCCGAAAAGTTCAGTGTAGCAATAATTTTAGTTGTTGATTGTATGCTTTGGACCCTAGTTTGAGGCGAGTGCAGTTCATTCGTAGTTCTTCATGTGTGATTGTCTTGACTGTCTATTATAAAAACTGTGTTTAGTTGGTTATAACGACGGTTTGGCTTCTTATTTTTACATATCCGTGAAATTTGTGAAGCACGTAATTTTTCTATCGTTTAGTCTGGAATTGGCCATTTCAGTGAGTACTTGTACTGCTAGCTCCGTTCTTGATTTGACAGAGGATAACCTTGCCTCTGCATTGTATCCTCTCTGAATAATAGCTTTTGCTCCTGCTGAGGCTTCTCAGAAGCGGCCTGTTAGTAGGTTATATATGATAAAATGAGCGCTTTAGTTAGTATAATGGCATCTTTACGGTGTAGATACTTGATGATGCGTCTAAGGTAAATAATGTGATGATAGCACCACACACACTCAGAACTAGCAATATAGAATAGTTGTTGATGTTTGAATATTATTTTGACACGATTTTTCCTTCCATTTAAACTTTTTATGTTACGTTTGTCTCTGTTTAAATTCACTTTAATGTGTACAAATATTTATTTCAGATTGTGTAATAAATTCAGATGCCGGTATTCAGTGAAGAGTCTAAGGAAAACATTCCTCCTGGAAAGGCTGTTCCAGCAAAAAAATTTAAAAGTTCAACAGAGCGCAAGTTAAATGAGGACTTTTCAATCCCCAAAACTCGTTCATCTCAAAATTTAAGTAACGTACTCGGCCACAGATCTAGTAGAATATCTAGATGGTCAGTCCAAAATAAAAATGTAGTTAGAAAATCGAGTCCAACATCTCCTGCTATCAAATTGTCAAACCGAAATGAAATTGCTGCCATCAAACCTGAGGAAAACTATACTATTTCGGATACTTCCAATGGGTCCAAAATATGTACTGAGAAAAGTGATCACATATTAAAGTTACTTCCTGATACTGGATTGAATAATACAGTTAAGAAGGAAGTAGTTTCTGACGAACATAATCAAAACAGAGAGGTAACAAATGACATCATTGAAGGAAATGGTTTTAATGAAATAACTGAAAGAAATGACCTGATAGAAAAGGAAAAATGTATTATTTTAGAAAAAGAACACAACGAGAAAGATAAGAAAACCCGAAAGCTTACTACCAGCAATTTATCAAAACATTCAAATATATCTGATAAGATATATAAAAAAGATGTTAATAATAAACGAGAGTGTGTAGAAATTATAAAAGAAGTTGAACATGTTTCTGAGAAAATATGCAATTCTGTAAATGAAAGCGAAAAAAATGGAGAAAATGAAATTTCAGTTGACGTGAATGAAGAAATTAATTTCAATATTGAAGATGAGAGTGGCGTTGATGTAGAAGGTAATTATAAAAGGGAAAGCGAAGAAAAGGAGAGAGACGTTGAAGTAGAGTGTAAATCTATGACACACGGCGAAGAAGATGGCGATTTAAGAGAAGCACAACACGATTGCTTAACAGGCAGTAAGGACGACAAGTCCGGGGAATGCTCATCAGAGGAGGACTTTGAGGACGTCTTGGCGCACGACAAACAACGCGCCGAGGTTCACGCTCTTGAGTTGGACCAACTTCGCTCGGACCAGGAACTGCGTGAGGACCGCTACAACCAGCTGCTCACCCTGCTCAGCAAGAGCACCCTCTATGTGGGCATTATCCAGCGACGGATGGCCGAAGATGCTGCCAAGGCGAAGGCTCGTGAGGCTCGTGAGCTTGACCGTCAGCAACGGGAGCGAGTGATTGCTAAGGAAGAGGGGGTTGTCATAGAAGCACCGGTTACTAGGACTAGCAAGCGGCCAAGACAGGAGTCGGTCTCTCCAAAGGGTGAGGCTTTAATTATACATCATGCATTTTTAAAAATTTGTAAACTGCCTATGCACTAATTTATTCGTTTATTAATTAATTTATTAAACTTATTCATTAATTTACTTATTCGATAAATCATCCAACTGATAAAATTGAAATTAAATAAGAAATTAGGCAACGACAACCTAGGTAGATTTTGTGTAGTAAATGATCAATCATCGAACGAATAATTTGAGCCCCGTTTAAGTTAAATTTTATGCCCCATTAACATAATTTGTAATCATCGTATCACTTATGTGAAACACATTAGTTACCGGCAGCGTCTAATTTATCCATCCTATCAGTACAACCAGTTGCTAAGCGACAGCGTGTCTCCCGTCGGTCCAATATGTCGCTACCCATTGACAACCTGCTTGTGGAGACGACGCCTAGTGATGGATCGCAGCAGTCCTTGACAGCAAGCCAGGAGGTAGGACAGGCGTTTCGGATTTTTTAACACATATTTAATAATTCATTTAGAATATTAAAAATATTAAAATTATTTTTCATATTTTTTAATAATATATTTTATTGGATTTTATCTATAATTTTAAGTTTTGGATCAGTTTTTCACAGACATGACATTTAATATATTTTTTTGTGTATCAGGCCTGTTTTATTATGTTAATGTACAACATGTGAGATTGATGTCACGTGTCTATTATTTCTGTTCAAGTGTATTGTTCTTTAATTTATATTCATTGTTTGGTGTCTCTGAACATCACTGTCAAAATAGTCATTTTATATTTGATAATCCTTGCATCATGTTCTGAATTTTGTCTGCACTAATCTTTTGCTATACGACGATTTTATGGTTACATTATTTGTATCTAAATTATTGTTACTAAATTATACGTATCTCAGATATGTTTTTCTTTTTTTGATTGAATTTATTAAAAGTTACTAGTAATATATACATTTCTAAATGTAGTTTATTTATATTTTACAAGGGGAAGTTAGGCCTGCATGACACGATGACAGTTACACTATACGAGAACATGCTAAGGAAACTAAAATTTAAGATTTTCATAAAAAATATGCGTTGGTTGTAATAGCTGTTAATTAACATAACAATGATATACGCATATTGTGATGTTTTCATTATATTTCGAAATTAATTTAAGAAAATTTGTTTCAGAATGAAATATGCTCCATGCCAATAGACTAATCATAAAACTAAGGCATACTTCAATAAAGCTATTTTACAAAATTTACAAAAGTTATTATACAAAAAAACATGGCCTATTTATTTGTAAACTATAAAATGGATTTGATTTTCTAACATGAACCTTGATAAGTAGAATAACTTTATATTGTTTTGTCTGTACTTATCATTTTTATTAATCTATAATATTTTTTATTTTGTAATATTTATTTTATTTTATTATCCTTAAACTCCTGAAATGCCTCTCAAATATATTTCCATTTGTATAGAAATTAAAAAACAATTAATTGTACATTGAATATGAGATTACTAACTATTTATTTGGATGACATTCCCATTACAATTACCATGTTAAATCGTTACATGAAACTGATAAGTCTGAACAACCTGTAAAGATAAAATACATGACATATCACTCTTTTTTGACAAGAAGACGAATTTTCTACCATAAAAATAAATAAAAGTATATTAGGAAGTTTTGAAAACTAGATCTTGATTTGTGCTTGTTAGGTTTACTATAGCATCTACTTTTTTTATTAAATTAATATAAAATATAAATATATAAAATAAAATAAAAATATTTGAAAGTAAATCCTGGACAATTTTAGTCAAAATGGTTCCTCAAAAGTGTTATGGATGTCATGAAGGTCATGGATAGATCACATTATGAACGGGGAGTATGAAGAAACAGAACAGAAAAACAGTTCTAAATAGAGCTTACTGAAACGAATTAGAAAGAGACAACTTCAATTCGTAGGATGCTTAATGAGAAAGGATGGTCTAAACAAATTGCAGGCAAACGAAGCAGGGGCAGACAGCGACTGACGTATTTTAATATTTTCAGTATATAGATAGAGGGATAGCTTTCCACAATATGAGTAGTATGCAACATAATCAAACAGAAATGACTAAAAAACAACTCATCATATTAAAAAGCAGTGGAAGGCTAGTTTTTGTGGTTGTGGTTGATAGTAAATACGTGAATTCGCTGTAACCCCGTTTATTATACATTATGCCTAAACATGTTTTAAGAATAGACCGAAACATCAATTTAATCTTTAAAAAGTATGTCCTTCGGTTAGACCTCTACTTGTCAAAGAACTCTATCAACAGGAGGAGACGAGTGGATGTGGCAGCACAGAAGTGACTGAGGCCAGCGATACCGGACTCCACCTGTTTACCGGGGGTGTGTTGCGGCCCTATCAACGCGAGGGTTACCGGTGGATGCTGTCACTCTTCGAGAACGGGATGAACGGAATCCTAGCGGACGAGATGGGCCTTGGCAAGACCGTTCAGGTGATCGCTATGGTCGCCTTCATGATCCAGCGCGGGGTGACGGGGCCTTTCTTAATTGTGGCGCCTTTGTCGACACTGCCTAACTGGGTGGGTTCACCTATCTACTTCTCTATATTTTAATAAATTCAATTTGTGGAGATAAAAATGTTATCGGAAAACATATTTTTATAATAAACGTCTTGAATGGGATCGAATCGAGTTAGCCTTCCTATCCACCCCCCTTCATCCACCAGGTACAAGAGTTCAGTAGGTTCGCCCCCCGCATTCCAGTCATCCTCTACCATGGTACCCCCACCGGGAGGGAGCCACTCCGACGGCAGATGCGTCAGAAGCGGTCGGTAACCATGCCAACCATCGAAAGGACACAGAGTGGTGACGATAGTTCCTCTCCACTTGACAGCGAGGAGGGTGGAGCGAAGCCGGGGGAATGTGTGGACACGCTGCCTGTGATGGTGACCTCGTATGAAATAGCGATGCGGGACATCAAGTACCTCAAGCAGACACGATTCAAGGTGGAGATGGGTCTGATTTATCTTTTACCGACTTCAACATATAAGGAAAGACAGTTTGATAATCGGTAGAGTTGACTGGTACCCTTGATTATAATTTTAATTGTACTTTCTTAAAATCCTGTGAATCTGGTATCACCTTAAATTATACGAATACTCTTTTCTTTATCCGACTATACTGCATTAATTATAAATGTATAAACAACTTGTCTTTCTACTTTTACATTTACTTTACTTAGCATTTACAAATTAATCATTTTAAGGTAGATCCCGTACAGGATTTGTATATTATAAATTTGTTACTTATCTGCTAAAGAATGTAGTACTAATTATTTTAAATACAATGTGTCCGCGCTTGTGAAAACCTATAATTGTGAAATACATATTTTCTGTAGTGCTTTTCTGTCTTTCCGACCAAAATTATTTTTTACATCTGAGCTTTGTGAAAAAAAGTTTTACTTTTAAAAAGAGGCGTGTCATTACATTTGTTATGTTTGTGTTGTGTAGTATTTCAATAACATTATTTTTAGTGTAAAACATTTTTGTAAAATTATTGTATTAACGCTTTATATATTGGAATAACATCATTAAATTAATATAACCGAAAATCGAGTCGAGATAAGAAACTAAAAATTAGGATATGTGTTAAAATAATCTTTTAAATCAACTAGCCCACCGTGTGAGTGCACTAAACTGAAACAGTTAACAGCTCGTTATGTTTTTGTAAATTGACGTTTTATAATATTATATATTAAGTCAGACCGTTAATCGAAAATAATCCGATAATTATTATTTACTTATTTATATTATTTTAAGGCTATTTTTAACGTATCTATTTGATGTACAATAGAATACGTACATATAAAGAAAAGTGCTTTTAGACCATTGATCATAACGGCTCTACTAACTTGGCGTACGTAACATTTCGTTCACTTCTGGTTCTACATTTTCAAAGTTATGTAACAACTGTGACATCAAATCTGTGAAATTTCATCAATTACTGGATATCTCACTAATAAATTAGCTACTAATAAATATTCATTGCGCTTCACATTATTTGAATAGTTAAATAATTATGTCAGGTTCATAACGGCTATTAAAATACCATCTGATGAATGATGACATCTCGACGTCTTAAGAGGCGACTGCAAAACGGAGATATTACAGCTTATCACTATGTCTACCCTGTTTATAGCATCCTCAAGAATAGATTTCTATTATTATTATTGATTTTTGTTATCAAATTAAAAACCATTAAAAAGTTTTCAATTTTTTAGAAAATGTCACAAAATCACAAAACACAGGATAACATTTATGAAAATAAACGAAATCTTATTTATTATGCAAAATTAGACATTAAATTGATATCGTGCAAACTGGGCTTAGATGAAGTGAGATGTTCCTGTTTACATCCCAGGTATACACCCTGGCTTACTACCCCTCTTCTGCAGGCACTGGTGGTGGACGAGGGTCATCGCCTGAAGAACCACAACTGTCTGCTGGTGCGATGTTTGCGCCTCATCTCCACGGATCTTCGTGTTCTGCTCACGGGGACACCGCTGCAGAACAATCTGGAGGAGTTGTGGTCCTTGCTCAACTTCCTGCTTCCCGAGATATTCCACTCGCTCGCCACATTTGAGGTGCGCTTCCCCTCTCACCCGCCCTCCCTTGCTAGATGTTGATTATATCACATTAAATAGTTTCTGTCCCAATTTGTTTAATTATACTATCATACAAGAACGAAAATGTATAGGAAACATTTAATTTGTGTATCACAGAATTCAGAATTCATATATTTCTGCTATACAATGTTATTATGTTAATATAATATTTTTTGATATTGTCAATAATATATTGCTTTATTAAATATATATTAAGTCTTGCTTGAATGAATGCATTTGAAATTAACAGTTTCAAATAATTAAACAAATCAAATTCCAACATTGTTATTTTTTAAAATGTTGTATTTTAATGTTAAAATCTAGTGACATAATTTGATAAGATAGACTTTTCCTATTTTGATTCATTGAAGTTTTAAAATTATGATTAAAAGAACAGCTGTAAATCGAGTTAGACAATCGGGAAAATACGTGGAAACCCTAAATATATATGATTAGCATTTGTCTACATTGATGCAATGATGTGTCCTTCGCAACACTATCTTTTATTATTAAATATTTTTTGTATTTGAATTTGTGTGTTTTGAGTCTCAGATTTCAAGTAATGTGTCAGTATCACCGAATATATTTTTTATGCAGGGCAATTTTCAGTTTATCTGTGAAGCATTCGCCATTTTAGTTTTATTTTATTTATTTTGTTACTTAAAATTCGGCGTGTCTAAAGGAAATTTAAAAAATGCATTGTTTGTTATTTAGCTTATACTTGCATCCCTTATTCTGGTTAGATACGCCCATCTGATTACCCTTAACATGCGATTGCTTCATTCTTATATTTTTATTATATATGATATCAATCGGTTAAGTTTTTTCTATTATATGTTTTACTGACGTGAAATATTTTTGTTAAATAATTTGTGTTCACTGGAATGTCACAAATGTACTTCATTTCCTTCCCCACAAAGGTACTTATTGTATGTTTTTTCTTTGTGAATCTGAAAATGACATATTGACAATCTGATGAAGTCTATTTAGCTATATTTAACCTGTGCCCTTAACTTTTCTTCATCGATTAATTAGTGTACTATTTAAGTGTAGTTATTCACTAATTATAATTCGTTAGATATTGGGGAAAAAAGTTAAAGAATCGGTTATAACCCTGATTCTCAATAATAATGACGTCATATTACCATAGCAACCCCCACCCCTCCGTAGACCTGGTTTGAGCCCGCAGCCCTCCTCGATTCGGCAGGACGGGAACGTCTAATCGCCCAGGAGCAGGAGCGAGCAGTCATATCCGCCATGCATCAGATCCTCTCCCCCTTCCTGCTCCGTCGACTCAAAGCGGACGTCGATCTTGCGGTGCCACCCAAAAGGGAGGTTCTCGTCTATGCGCAGATGACCGAGAGGCAGCAGGTCGGTTGTTAGAAGATTATGGTGATGGTAAAATCGAGGTCTCAGTTTATATTTGCGGCAAAATCTAATTTAATGTAATCTTTTCGTAGTCTAGTGTACATTCCTACCCTCGCTCGATACAGGAGCTGTATAAGAACGTGGCGGAGAAGACGATAGCGGCGATGTTCGGTGTCCATCAGCGCTCCAAGGTCGACTTCGACACGAAGAACATTCTTGCCGAGGGGACCAAACGACGCCGGTCAGCTGCCGTCAGATATGAAGTGGAGTGGAGCGAGTCTGACTCGGACTTCAGTTCTGTTGAGGAGGAGGAAGAGGCGCCGAAGGGGTCCAAAGTAGAAGCTCATCCCAAGAGGTATTCGTTTTATTGTAATTTTAATTGAAAGTTATGTATGTATTCTACTTAAAATTATTATTAGTATAATTGATAGATACTTTTATAATTGATTAACTAAATTAAAATTTATATATGTGCTTATAACTATATTATGCACTAAACATATTACATCTGTATTTATTTGATAGTCATTTAGATTTTTTATTATTTTAATTTAATTTAAAAAAATTACATTTCCTTATTTATTTCACCTTATTTGACGGAGATTTGCTTTATTTAATATTTTATTTTATTGCATAATTATTGCTATGTTAATCCTATCTGAAACCATCTGCCATGTTAATATATATTTGTTTAATATTATTAAAAAAAATTAAATATTTTTTACTACATATTTATAATTTAAGTATTACTAAATAGGGAAAAGTCAGGGAATTTGAAAGCTAAAATAAAAGTCAGTTAATTTTTTAATGCTATTAATTTAATAATGCCCTATATCCAACCAATTGTTTACTGGATGTCGAAATCAAATGATCATACAACAAAATGTTAATATACCTTAAATATTTTGTGTATCTTCACCTAAATGTTCACTGAAAATTGGTTGCTCTTTTTTCACCATCAAGCTGAGAATCGATGGATTCGATGGATTCGATGGAATCGATGAATTGAAAGAAAATATAAAGAAAACTCAAACAGATGTGGATGGGTTGATACAGTCAGCAGATGTCCTTGTGTTTAAAGCCGAAATAACTGAATATTTTCGACAGCTTTGCATTAAATCGAATGCTTTTCGCATTAAAGAATCGTCAAAAAAATCAGAGCTCAGTTCCCTAAATGCAATTATGAAACAAAACGAGATTAAAATTTGAAGTGTTGTACATACATTCTTGCACTTATTACACATTTGTTGTGGTTTGGATTGTTTATTGTATAATTTTCATATCGTTTTAGGTACCTTTTATGGATTGTTATAGTGTAGGCATTATTGATATAATATATTTTTATATAGTATGTTTAATGTTTTTATTTGGAGTTATCATTTTATAGTACATAATTAATTTTTAATTAAATAGACAGCAATTAATACTGATACTAATAATACCCGATGCAAAATAATGATAACATTTTAAAATTGCATATTAATAGTAATAGTTATTGATTCTCGCCAAAAAAATAATTGAACACAAAATATGCAAAGATTTAATAATCAATGAAAGTCTCAGCTTATAAACTTAAATACTTTTGATATAGACATCTTTTTCAAGGTGTCTAAACAGTGATTCGATATTTTAGCTTTTTTTGAGACAAGTTTTCTAGTTTATTTTACGAAAAATTTTAAATCGAAAGTGCATTAATTTTTTAGTCAGATTTTCAGATTTAGTACATTTTCAGCAACAAACTTGATGTTTCTCTCTGTTTTAGTTACTTCTAGGAGCTAAACAAATTTAATTATAGAGTAAACTAATTGAGTATATTCTTGAATTTCAAACTTTTCTTAGTTGTAACAAAATTTAAGTAGTGTGTTGTTGTTTATATGAAATTAAAAATAAAAAAACTAGTGAACAGCTTCACATCTGCCAACATAAGGACACCCTCAACCAATTGCAATGGTTCTCTTCAGCCATCCGACCAGAGAAGTACACCTGAAGATGAACAACTCGCTGATGTTGCTCAAGCGCATCGTGAATCACCCCTATCTCGTGGAATATCCTCTTGACCAGGACGGGGAGTATATGATATCAGAAGACCTGGTGCAGCTAAGCGGCAAGATGCGCATCCTCGACAAACTGCTGCCCCGCCTCAGACAACAGAACCGAAAGGTGGGCTGCTTCTTGGTTGACTTGTCTTTGTTGGGGGTGTTCTAGTTGTTTCACTTTACACAAGTATAGCTTAGCTGTTGCCGTTTACGGTGTTTATGTGTTCCAAACGAAACATTAATCAAGTTGATTAACACAGCTGCAATCCAGAAGCATCAGAGTTTGAAGGGAAGCATGTTAGATCAACTGACCATCTTGGTTGCAACATTTAGCGGAGGAAAATGCTTCTATCTTCATTTCATTGATTATTAATATTAATAATGTGTAATAATGAGCTGATTACTACAGATGTTTTCAAAATTTGGAAATCCTGTAAATCTTAATTATCCAATAAATTATACGAAATTTTTCGATATTTCAATTTTTTGCACATATCTTGAATTTATTATTTTTTCAAATATTCAAATTAAACTGGTTAAACTTATTTTCAATATATTTATTTCTGTAATCAGCAATGACGTTTTCCATAAACCTTATTTAAATCCTATAGTGGATTGAATTTGAAAATGCTTGCTGGAAAGCTTCTGCTGGCTCAAATTCTGTGAGTTCTTTTGTTTCAAAAATGTTATTTACCATTTTTTGTATGTGCTTCATATTTAAATTGTTTTCTTGTGTTTTATTAAAAATATTTTTCAGTAATGTTTACAAGAATTTGTGTATAGGCTGATACTTTGGGAGAACAATCGGAGGAAGGTTTCCTTAAATCAGAATCCTTTATCCATATTTTAAAAGCTTATTTTGAGGTATTTTAGTCCTTCAACGTACCAACATTGAATTGACAGACATTTTATCAATTTTTGCTTAGAAGTGGTATCTAAAAAACATAACAGGTGATGTCCAGTCATTGTGAGGTCGTCTGTAGTTGTTTCAATAGGTGCTTTGTTAATCAATGGATGGAATGCTGCATCTATTCCTATCACCAACAATTTACTTACCCACATGCCTTTAAGCAACAACATACAATGGATGCCGATAAAGAAGTTAAAAATATACTATTGGAAGTAATGGAGTTCTACTTTTATCAAAATTGAATTAAAAGTATCAAGAAAATATCAACACTGCAAGTTAATTCTGACAAAATCAAATGGGAAAATATATTTGCCAAATTTTGAGCTCTGATGACAATCTTCATGGATTATTGATGGAGAAGGAAATATTTCAAAACAGTGAGGAAAAGAACAAATTAAAATCTAGTAACATACCTTGTGGGGCTTTTAATATGCTGAATGCTTTGAGGGCCTTGGCCTGCCGACTATGTAAAAGAAGTGAGTAAGAAGGTCCACCGCGATTAATCATTTTTTATAACTTTAATATTTGATTCCTATGACGATTGTGGCTGGTATTCTGTATTTATACAAGATGTTTGTAACCGAATACATATATTTGTTATCACACTATGATACACACGCCCATCTCTGTTTCTTCATTTAGATGCTTTATTTAAATTGTTTCTTATGTTTGATACAATTACATCTAAATTAATTTTTATAGATATTATTTTATACACATTTGGCTATATGTTATAACTTATGAGATTGTAGTTTGGTTTATACATATAATTATGTACACTATTATTACACATACAAGATGCAGCCCTGTTCACGTTCATAATATAATATAATATCATTTTGTATTTACATTTTGAGTCTATGGTTCGAAAATGTTGTAATTGTTCGAATTGGATTTGGCCACAGGAACATTAAGAATTGTCATGAATTTATATACACTGAATGCTGTGCGCCCATATATTAAAAATATTAGGGAACATAGTAAAACCGTGGTCAAAAGTAAGGGATGCAAATTATGTGAAAAAATAATCAGGCAACTACTAATGGTTAGTTCTGCCTTGAGAGTGGCGCCCTGAGAACGTGTTTGTGCACCCCCCCTCCCCGCGCGCAGGTTCTCCTCTTCTCCCAGATGACCAGCATCCTCAACATCATCCAGGACTATCTGAACATGCGCGGTTACCGCTATAGTCGACTGGACGGCTCCATGCATCTGGAGACCCGGCTGGAGCAGATCAAGTGGTTCAGCGAGGACCCCTCTATTTTCGTTTTCCTGGTTACCACGCGGGCCGGCGGGTTGGGCCTCAATCTCGTGGCTGCTGATACGGTGGTCATCTTTGACAGTGACTGGAACCCGCAGTGTGACCTTCAAGCGCAGGACAGGTGTGTTGTGGTGTGCTAGGCTGTGCATTACCGTGATCACGTCAGAGAACTTAGCTGTCCTCAGCTGGGAGGTAGGCTCTTTTTTAAGAGGGCTCCTGAAAGTCATGGAAAATTCCCACACCCCTCCATACTCATATACTCCAAATGGTAAAAAACGACACAGGCGATCATGTTAAAATTTGAAGCCACTGAACGGAATTTTCTTAGCTTTAACAATAAGTTGATCCAACACCCATGATAAAGTATCATAACCGGCCTCTGAAAATGTTTCATATTTTGGTTTTTATAATATTTATATATGTGTGTGTATTTTAAATGTATATATTTTATTCTAAATTTGTTCTGTAAAGAAAATAAAGGTTAATTTATTTATTTTTGGGTCAGGACTGGCAAATTAAAATCGATAATTTGTATATTTATCTATTTTGTTTCAACCTATGCATTTGATAGTAGTGGAATAGTACAACAAAATTACACATAAAAACATATATGCAAATAAATTACATGATATAGTAACTCATGTAAATAAACATATGAAAACAAAAGGTACTTTTGTTCATAGCTCTAAAATAATGTAAAAAATAATTCTGCTAAGTTTCAATAAATTCGATTCATCAGACATACAATATCTATATACCACGTATATACTCGTATATTTACGTGGCGTAGTCTGAACTAGTTCCGATGTGGCTATGTTATGGCCAGTTTTTATGGTCCACTAAAATAACATTTTCTGATACTCAAATCGCTCCAAAACATACAAATATGTAATGACTCATAATTTTCTCTAAAAAATTATTTTGATTCCAAAATATTTTTTTTTTTGATTTTTAAATGTCTTCCCTATGACATCATCAAAAGGCTAGAAACCTTAACGTATAACAGAATAATTTGTTTCAAATTTTAGTTTCGTACATTTTCTTTTTCATGTTTAAAATGAGCCTTTTATAATGTTATCATAAAAAATCTATAGGTACTAAATTTCAGCTAAGTTTATCGATGGGAATGAGGATTTCTAGGGGTGATCTAAACCCCCGCCCCATGAACTACCACTTTTAGACTATCACAAAGAGAAATAGTTGAAACATGCATGTTTTATAGAAAGTAGATTTTTCGCCGGATGTCACGGAACCGGGAATCAGCTATACAAATATTTATTTAAATACATTATTTTATATTAGCTTTTTTAGGAGTTTGTCTTTTTAGATGAGCGAATTATGTTAATTTTTATATAAATACATAGTCTTCACATACATAATATATAGTTTTCACATTTTATAGAAATTATTATCATCATTTTCATTAATATGTCTTTATTATCGTCTACCATAATCCAATGTAATCCTTCTAATTTAATACAATAAGAAGTTCTTAATTTTTTCGGTATATATTTATTTAATGAAGGGTCATTTATGCCTATGCCATTTTGACGGGATTTCTCTTTTAGATTATTTGAATTGCAAATCAAGATTACATGTAAAAATGAATTGTTGTCAAGTTATTAAGTATCTATATTTATAAACATCTAGACGATCTGTTCTATGAATCACGTTTCAATCTGTTATTTTGTTCCTCATCTAATTTTTTATAATGTGTGGTTCTGGATGTATTATTTTTAATTAATAACTATTTGCAGATAATTTCTTTCTTAACATCAATGCAAATTGTTTCTGTTTATAAACATTTCTTAAATTTGTCCAAATAGAATTAACAATTTGTTTAAACCTGTTTTTAAAATTCACAATTACGCGCCAATTAAAATAAAGCTTTCATATATAGATATCAAATTCTTAAAAAAAGAATTTCCCCACTCGTTTCTCCACTTACGAATTAAAAAAAATATCTAAATCCTATGAAAAGTATAGTTTTCGCGGTAACGTTCACGCTAATATTTTCACCACCTCCCTCGCACTTCACTCAGATGTCACCGTATTGGGCAGAAGAACCCGGTTCTCGTGTTCCGCCTCCTCGCAGCCAACACCATCGATCAGCACATCATCAACAGGGCAACCGCCAAGCGACAACTCGAGAAGCTAATCATACACAGCGGCAAGTTCAAGAAGTTAGGCGCCGTGGGTGCTGTTGGTGCCAGTAAGAATGGTGAAGAGACTGACGGTGGTGAAGAGGGGGGCAAGAAGCCGAAATATTTGGTGGGAATGTCGCGACAGGAGCTCGTTGATATCCTGAGCAATCAAGACTACCGACAAAAGATGGAGGGTGATTGGCTTTCGGATAAGATGATTGACAACTTGTTGGACAGGTGGGTTATCATTGATTGATTATAGAAAACTTGCTGGACAGGTGGGTGATCATTTATTGATGATTGACAACTTGCTGGACAGGTGGGTGATCATTGATTGATGATTGACCATTTGTTGGACAGGTGGGTGATCATTGACTGATGATTGACAACTTGCTGGATAGTTGGGTTATCATTGATTGATGATTGACAACTTGTTGGACAGGTGGGTGATCATTGACTGATGATTGACAACTTGCTGGATAGTTAGGTTATCATTGATTGATGATTGACAACTTGTTGGACAGGTGGGTGATCATTGATTGATGATTGACAACTTTCTGGATAGTTTGGTTATCATTGATTGATGATTGACAACTTGTTGGACAGGTAGGTGATCATTGACTGATCATTGACAATTTGCTGGAGAGTTAGGTTATCATTGATTGATGATTGACAACTTGCTAGACAGGTAGGGGATCATTGATTGATGATTGACAACTAGTTGGGCAGGTGGGTGATCATTGATTGATGATTGACCATTTGCTGGACAGGTGGGTGATCATTGACTGATGATTGATAGCTTGCTGGATAGTTAGGTTATCATTGAGTGATGATTGACAACTAGCTGGATAGTTAGGTTATCATTGCTTGATGATTGACAACTTATTGAACAGGTGAGTGATCATTGATTGATGATTGACAACTTATTGAACAGGTGGGTGATCATTGACTGATGATTGACACCTAGTTGGACAGGTCGGTGATCATTGCTTGATGATTGACAACTTATTGAACAGGTCGGTGATCATTGATTGATGATTGACAACTTATTGAACAGGTGGGTTATCATTGATTGATGATTGACAACTTATTGAACAGGTGGGTGATCATTGACTGATGATTGACAACTTATTGAACAGGTGGGTGATCATTGATTGATGATTGACAACTTGTTGGACAGGTGGGTAATCATTGATTGATGATTGACAACTTGCTGGACAGGTGGGTGATCATTGATTGATGATTGACCATTTGCTGGACAGGTGGGTGATCATTGCTTGATGATTGACAACTTATTAAACAGGTTGGTGATCATTGACTGATGATTGACAACTTATTGAACAGGTGGGTGATCATTGATTGATGATTGACAACTTATTGAACAGGTGAGTGATCATTGATTGATGATTGACAACTTATTGAACAGGTGGGTGATC
>JAUZND010026061.1:0-24077 GCA_034780555.1 Coelogynopora nodosa
AATATTTTAAATGATTTTTAATTATTTTAAATCGTTGTGATTATTCAACGCTAAATGAATTCAATAATCATTATATCAATATTTTAGAGTAGAATGCTAGATTTATGTATATTGAGTTTAGATAGGAAAATGAGTGCATTAGCATACAATATATATTTATAATATATATTTTACCATAAATTTATATAATATTATTTAATAATATCATATATGCTAATCTATATATGTGAAAGTACCCTATATGGCAAAACTGTACTTATATAGCTGCATATTCAAATAAGCTACAAATTGTTAGTTTATTGTACGCATTAGTTATAAAAAGGACAATACTAACTCATTTATATCTTCTCATAATATATTTCTGTATGTGAGAATCCTATTATAACACTCGGGTAAAAATATTTTATTTAAAATTGAAAGATTATTATTGTTAGTAACAGTAAGCAAATTTTAATGGTTTTATGAACCATCTGGATGGAAAGCATATATTTAAACAATCTGAAATGGTCCAGACAGTTTGAAAACCATTTATAATAAAATCAATTATTAATTAAATATTTAAAAAATATTTATGAAGTTTAGAATAAAAAATTTTAATGTTAAAGTTTATCAAAGCAATAGTAGAGTCTATATAATGTTTTTAAATTTTTATAAAATGTATAATTTACAAATGGTCCAGATGGTAAGTGAATTTATTATTATTTTCATTTCAAATACTCAATATTCACATTATTTTTCTTGTAATAGAGTTTAAAATATAACATTTTAATGCAAAACTTGTTTAAAACATTAGAGAGCAGATGTAATGCTTTTCAATTATCATATAATTAATCTGAGGAAATGTTCTACATTTATTAAAAACTATATTTTACATGTGGTTTTCCCAACAACTTAATATAATATGTGGTACATTTACAGTAATATAAATAATAATTATAGCAAAAATTATAATATATGGTAAAATTACAATAACAAAACAGCAGTAAGACTAATAATATATAAATGCTTTTTATATTTTGTTTTAAATTTAATTAAATTTGATATTTTAAATTTTAAGTTATAGTAAATTGAGTATATATTTATTTGCTTACCATCAGTGAGTAATTCATGATTCACTTTCTATCCAGATGGTTTGCAATGTGTCAGTTTCATTCAGATAGTTTGGGAAATTCCCTTTCTATCTGAATAGTTTGCAAACCATCCGATTTTGCTTTCTATCACAAACATTGACATTGTCACACTATTATATTATAGAGTTATGAATATGGAAAGTACTTTTCCAAGCCATTACTCTATTAACTAATTCATGATAAAAAGTACTGACAGCATTTAGAGGTTTAATATTTGTTTTACACCATGCCCGTTTTAAAATACATATTATATTCTCAATTATATATATGCAACAAAAAAAGTTAATGTTATAATTTAATCAAATTTATAAATATAAAAAATATTCTTGCATTTGTCAATGACACTTTTTACTTAATACATAATTTGCATATTAAAATGTACCTGTAGCTCTTTTATTTAATGAATCAAATATTTCCCAAGGCATACTCGAGATAAAAAGTTATATTAATATTAAATCCTTTCAGAGAAATGCTGCAGTCATCTTGTACAACGCGGTATTTACATTTACACTTTTATTTGATTCAGATAAAGTATAAATTAATTAATCCTGCTGCAAAGTATTGAATATACAAATAAGTTGTGTTGCCCTGTTTATACGTTATCCACTATACGATAATTTATTTAAAAATTAATTATTGCTTTCCTATTCATCCTTTTTAGTACACTAAACACAAAAGTAAGCGTTCCAATTAAGGCAAGAATGGAATGTAGGACAATAAAATATTTTACAAATTTTATTTTTCATATTGTAAATTATCGCATTGTGGTTGAGGAACACATTTATTATTATTTTAGTATTTTATAGAAAATTTATGAAAATATGTAAATTCTTGTATGCATCAATATTTATAGAGTACTTAGTTGTTGTCTTTTAAATTCGTAAAATAATAAAGATCAGTTTAACCTTTATTGTGCCAAGGTGGCTATTCTGCGTTACCTGCGCCAATTGGTGGCTATTCCAACCACAAGTTGAGTTTGCATCTTAAATTTATTTCAATTTTAAGTAAACAGGTTTAGTAAATCATATTAAAACAATTTTTATTGTTGCTGTGTTATACAACTATTGATTATGGCATTGAACACAATGATATGCAAATTCAATTACATGTGGCTTGCATACGAAGGTGTGACACATAATGCATTATAATATGCGAGCCCTGTGGTAGAGGTGGAACATTCCAATTGATTTGTGGTGGCTGATGTTCTTTTCCGACAAACGCTTTCATAAGAACAGAGAGACTAGTATGTCGGCCAACGGAATTCGTGATTCGGTTCCTAACATAGGGAAGTGCTAGCTAATTGTAGAAGCATGTACCGGCTCCCTTTGCGACCACTGGGCGGCGCTGTTCATTGTGGATGCACTAATGAATAAAGTGTTGTTATATTGACACCTGTAATGTGTTTTGCGAGTGTATCAATGGCCACTGAAGAACTCTTGTGCGGACTAAATTAAAAAAATTGATAGTTCCTGAAGCAATACACATATACAGACAAAGTCACAAGAGGAAATGAATCAACCGATAAAGCGATTAATACAATTCACTAATCTAATTGATTGGTTGTGGCTGGAATAGCCCCTTTGGCAATTTAAGGGTTAAACTAGTTATATTTTTAAAAGAATTGAAATAATCATATAAAACAAATGTTCTGCCCCATAAAGCGATATAATTTAGGCTCCATCACTAGTATTGCAATGGAATTTGTTTATTTGGTGTACACCACTAATTTAAAGCAATGTCGAATATCTGTGCATATAATCAACCACTGTTTTTTTTAATGTTTCCTTCAAAATAATCTATTATCAAATATGATCATACAAAATTAGATGTACGTAATCCATAAAAAAGTATGCATCTACATATTATGACTACTTTCCATTACATTATTTTAACAATATTGAAGAACTAAAATGTAATCTAGAAATGTGTAAATAGTCTTATTTTGTCAAAATACTTAAATACTCAAATCCGATATCGTTCTAAAATGATCTGTACGTAATATGTGACTCACAAAAAGTTATTCGGCTTGTGTATTATTATCAAAAAAAGGTAAAAACATAATATATTTTTTCTAATCATATGCATTTTAAACAGCAAATAAATCACTAAATAGACAGCTAACCAAGCCGAGTGTCTGTTAAAAAGCTTCCAAAATCGCTCGCTGAGTGCAAGGGTCAAAATAGAACTAAAAGAAAATACATATACCAACCAACAAAATATAAGTCAATAAGAACAAACCAATGATTATTAAAACAAATAATGTAATTACGTACTAATGTAAACTTTCAGAATCAACGGGAACAAAAAATTAAGAGGTACAATAAATCATTGTGATCTGATTAATATCTGATAAGCGAAGGAGATCATATATGAATGACGTGGAGAATAAGCGTCACACATGATGTCCTCTAGTCGAATAGCGTAAAAAACAGTATATTTGTATAAATGCAGTTATAAAAAACATATACTATGAGTCAGTCCTCGTGTGTCACACAATCTGTACACTTTACTTGTTGAGAGGGTCGGCTCGTCGTATGATCTGTTCCAATTGGAGGACCCTCTGCTCCAAGTCCGCCACTCGCTTCTCCAGCTGCTGTTCTTTGTTTGCTGGGTTGATGCTTGCAGCAGAGGGCACTAGTTGGGGGCCATTGGATGTAGATGCTGTGGACCCTAGAGGAAGAAAAGGAAATTAAATATAATTGAATACAACTAATACTAAAACAGTCAAAGGAGATTAATAGTTCGATGAAGGATAATTGCTGATTGGAATTCATTGAAACTTTGGGGCTATTTAAAATCTTTATATAGTCTTTAGTTACACCAACAAAAATAATTATAGGCCTTGCGAAACAGTAGTTATTATGTCAGTCATGAACATTAAGATTAAAAATCTAGTAATAATTTAATTATAATTCATTAATTATAAACCTAATAGTAGAATAACTTTACACGAATATTCTGAATGAATTGAATCAATCCAGTGTTACTTCAGATAATACATTTCTTATATCATCATGCAAGAATATTCTATAATTAAGGAGACTCACTAATAAAATTATAAATATACAGCTATTTCAACGGGTTCCAAAAAAAACAGTATTTTTAATACCTTGACAGATCTGATTGTCTAACAAGCTCTCAATTATTTTATCGTTACAACCAAAGTATTATAGAAGAATTATTTTAATGCAGTATTCCTACTCATTACTCAAGCATATAAACAAGGACGATAATTTCCTGGATTATTTGTTTTAATACTTGTCAATAAACCTTATTCTGTCAGTGTATTAAATTTCCTGGTTTTCTGTGGGCCAACCTGTAGTTTAGTTATTTTTTAAACAATTAATTAAAATAATTTTGTGATTAAAAATGGAAATCGAAGGATGTAAGTATGGACCAGTCAAGAGTCGTGCACCAGGAGAAAAGCTAAATTCTTTTTCCAGTATAACAAATAGCCGTGGATAGTTGAGCACAAAACGTCATAAAAGTGTTCGGCAAGTATTTACTTAATTTATGTATATTTTAGTTTATTGTAGCTGTTAATTTCACAGCAAATGATTTATTTAAATATGTTTTGCATTTAGCTACACCTAGAATATCGAGATGCCTATAGGCAGAGCTGTTCCTCTAATATCACTCGACAAAGCAAAGCCCACTTTTCTACTCATACACGGTCCAAGTGGTGCTGTAATCATGATCACACATCGCATTCCTTTTCTATTAAATTTAATAATGACCAGAATTTGTGAAACATTGGTAATTTAGTTTTGTTTGCATAAATAAAAACATAAATATGTTCACCTCTGAAGCTGTATTTACATATTATAAAATATAATATGAACAAAAGATTAAAACATTATTCAAAATGATATGGTAGTTATACATCCACTCAATTTGAAGATTATACTGATCTGACTATATAGTCATATTTCATATTTTTTAAATTTCAAATAGTATTGCCACAATTCAGCATAAATCTATCTGAAAAGGTAACACAACACTCAGTAGGATTTGCCTATATCGTATTTTCATTTGTCACATAAAAATATACGATACATGCGAGTTTGCTTTTATTTTCAAATATTTTAAAATTAACAAATAAAATTAATTTCAAATCTAAATTAATAAAAACAACTATTCGTCTTTTATGGAATTTATATTCATCAATGAACAGTATGTATAGGAGAGGAGATTTGAAAGAAAAAACCGAAGATTGTTTTTTCTCGACAAAATGTATTACACATTGCACTTTGAACAGATTCTAGTTTTGTGTAGACATTATCATCGCTATCAGTCGAGAGTACATATGCCTTCAATCTGGCCATGAGTTGCATTACTTCTGTGAAGGTTGGTGGTGGAGAAGCTGCTTCTGTGTCATCATAGCCATAATCAATATCAGCAGTATAGTAGGAGGAACTGATTTGAGGCCATCAACAATTATTATTGATTGTTCAGTCAACGTTTCTAGTACCACCAATTCAGAGTCTTCATCAACAAATCAGAAAAAGCGGTATCTTCAGGAATGAACCCGGCCGTCATAAACCTGTCCCAGATGTTGCGTCCTTCGGTAATGATCGTCTCCACCTCGTCAGTCTCATTGCCATCCTAAGCTTCTTGGAGGAATCCACTTTCGAAAGCAATTGTTCAGTGATGAAACTTGTCCCCATGCTTTCTTGAACAAATGGAGAGCACCTAAGATGTAAATGCAGAATTCCCGGTTTGTTTCATGGGCCACCAAAGCCAGCTTGGCAATCTCTTTCCGATAATAAAACTTTGCATCTGATGATTCTAGCATCCAAAGTTCAGTTTTTGATGTTGTGTTAGGCGGCAGGTAAAACAACGTGACATTCTTCAAAGATTCAAAAGGAGGGTGAGACGCGCAGTTGTCCAATATCAGTAATCTTATGATATAGGCGAATTTACGATATAGGCGAATCCTACATATAGATATTTTTATTTACCGAAAAAAAAACATTTCAGAGAATTTTGGCATAAAATAAACATTTTCCCAGATTTATTATCAAAACTATTATCTGGGTTGTTTAATTTTCGGTAGACGACACCTTTTCATAATTATTCTCACTTAAAGGTTTAAACATCACGATAGTCAAGGTAGACTTATCCTTGAAAACATGCATCTAATGAACAAAGAAAGCATTGAACACAAATGGGATACTCACGGGGCACTTTGTGCTTCAGTATGAACTGAGCGATGTCCATATCATCGTCCACACTGACCAAATCAACGTGATACAGGTCGTCAATGTCACGGACCACTGTCACTCGGAACTGTTTGGGGACCTCATCTGAGCTGACCACCGTCTTGAACAGAGTGATGTCGTCGGTTGTCACCTCATCGTTCTCCACCCCTACAAGCATCGATTACATGTGATGACATCATATTATAGTAGAAATTGCAATACTTTCTCTAACGGGTGCAAACATAGCGATATAAATGGTAACAGTAGACCAGATATGAAACTATGATAGAAAGCAGGAACAGTAGAATATTTGAATAATACACGATTTAGAAGAAATAAGGAAGCTAAAAAGGTTGTATGCATTGTAATAGATAACGACAGTAAACAAAACATTATAAAATAATTCAGACAAACAAGCAAGGTTAAAGATAAAATAAAAGAATAGTAAGACCCACATTTAACTGAGATGAATCTATTTATATAATTTTATTATCATTATTATATTACAACTTACATAACAATTGAGTTACCGAAGAAACAAAGGTTATGGAGAAATAAGTAGTCTGATTTGACGTTCAATATAATTTTCAATCATACATTTAGGATAAAAGTTCAGTTTCAAGAATGATATTGGTGTAATAAAAATTAATTTTAACGTTGAATATCGACCAAGAGATCCTATAAGCAGAGATTTTGTTGAGATCATGGCTAATATTAATATTAAAAAAGGCAATAGATATGTTTTTTTCTAATTCATAAGTGAATTTCATGTTTGGACGACTGGAGTTCATGTGGTCAAGAAATCTTGTTTAAATAATGTATCTCAAAGCTTCATTTAAATGGTACATCGATTCACTGGTTCAAATGGTTCATTCAAATTGGGTTATATTATATGTATACTTTTATATTGTACAAGTTCACGTTCTTAATCTGCTACCGAACGATGAATTATCGACTTTATAAATTATTATTTTATAATGCTCAAATAATTTTGTATTTACAAAAGGCTAGAATCGATTCCCTCGTTCTGATAAAACTGGATTGATTTGAATAAGCTTTTCATCTCTATTGTTACATACATTTTCGAATACAGTTTACGAGCAAGTCGTACAATATCAATCTATTTAGAGGTCCCAATAAACGAGTCTGATAAGGTGTTACTTTCATGTGTTATAGAATACAAGCTATTTATGTTTATAATTATTAATATTAACAGCTAATATTTGTGGGTTGTTGTTGATAACACATTCTTCACGGTCCTGAATGTTGTTTTCCCTTTTAATTATCCTAATATTTTATTAAAATTTAGTTTCTATTATTAATGTGTATTACAATATTTAGCTATCGCTTTGATAGATTTTGGTTATTTTATTTTTTGTTTTGTATTGAAATGGTCTCGAGGAATGGAATATAATCCTCTACTATGACAAGAAGAAAGAGCTAGCAGAAACTCACCGGCCAGTTTACAGTGCTGTGCAAACGGTGGCAAATTTTTGAGCTCCTGTGACAGTCTCCTGAGATGCGCCAACGGCAGTGTCTCCTGATTCCCATAGTCGATGTGCTGCACAGTCACCTTCTGCTGGCGCTGGTCGAACGCCACCACCCGGGATCTGTTCCAGGTCTCATACTCGCAGGATTTGGCCGCCACCAGTTGGCCGGAACGGGCCTCCACCGCGGGGAGCACCGGTTCCAGCTCCGCCGAGGTCAACTGGACCGCCAGATCGTTGAGCTCGTCAATCTGACTGGCACGGAGCAGGTAGAAGTCGTGGGGGCCCTGGGCGATCACCACGAGACCGATGTAGCTGGCTGGCGGGAGGTGCTGGCTGCCGCCGTTGACGGTGACTGAAGGTTTGGCGGTGGCGGTGGAGGGACCGTTTGTGTGACTTTTGACGGCGACGAGACCTGCCGATTGGAGCTGGTTGATCAGAGAGGGTGACTGCACAGAGAATCAATGGAGAAACAACGGCGTTTGTGTACAGGAGGTCTCGGTACAGGTTATCTAGAAATGAAGTATGTGCTGTAAAATCACGTAATTTTAAATATACCTTATAGAAAAGAAAATTATAATTACCTTATAAATTATAAAAAAATTAATGGTTATTTTTCAAAATTAGATTTTTTTCCCACAATCCGATAAAATAAAATGCTATTTATTAATTTAAATCAGCGAATTTGTTCGCAAATAATTTGTAATAACAGCTTTTATCGGCAATAACATCTAGTAGCGCGCCAACAACATTTCTAGTAAATAAAAAATAATCACATTTTAATGGTATGACAATCAGTTTTTAGACGATAATTACCTTTAAACACGGGGACGGATCACGGTATGATCCCTCCTTATTTGCTATGCACTACGGGAGGGATCACGGTATGATCCTTTGCGAAAAATGTTGCATATTACCTACATAGCACTAGATGGAATTAAAAATATGTAATAGATACTGTAGGCAATGATTATTATAACACACGTAGTGAGTAAGAGACAAATCTGATTCATAGCCGAAGTAGAAAGAGGGATTTTTTCTCTATTGGACGAAATGTAACATATTTTTGGCTGCCACCTATCAGCTTCACTCTGATTGGTTGAAATTTTTTATTGTGAAAATGTGGTCAATTATGATTGTTTTTAGTTAAATACAACTGATGATTTTGTTAAGTTAAATTCACAATATTGGAATAGTTTATCCATGTCTTCACCGTCATCATCGCTCTCATCTTTATCGTCATTATCATCGAACGCACCACCTATGGGTTGGGAATAAGTTTTTGCCGGAAATGATAATCGTAACACTATACTTTTATTGAGTTCTTAGAAGCACATATGGTGTCGCACCTCATAATGAAGTTGATATAACCCGAAAAATGTAGATAAATTTGTCAATTTATTACTTCCTGGCAATATCTGGCCACACTTGCTTGAATGTACTAATGAGGTTGGAGACCTAGAAGTACATCCTCCTCAAGGACACATGATTCGATGGAGGAATCTTACAATTCCTGAAATCAAACATTGGTTTGAAATGTCTCTGTATATGGGCATCTCATGAAATCGGATATGAATCTGTACTGGTCGCGTGTTACAGGGATCTTATTTGCTCGACAACCAAACGTTATGTCTATAGAGACAGGTTCTTGTTTATTCTAAAAAACTTCTGATTCTGATATCGTAGGTAATGATAATCGATCCCATCTGCAACCATTTTTACGTTATTGAGAGCACAACTGCGTCAGAACAAGGATTATCGTAACTGTCAATTTATATTTTTAAATGAAAAACAGCCCGGTTAAGTGATTTTCACCAAGAATAAAATGGTCAAATTCCTGACGTTTCAAAGGGTCTGAACGAACTTACTGACGAAATTGAATGAATTCTCTGATGAATGAATGATTGTGTCATACTTGTCTTGCTGCACCCATGTGGCCTCTCCCATTGTTTGAATAACTGATGTGATGTGCCTCTTTGCTTTCACCTCTGAATCATTCAGAATTGCCCTTGGGATGAAACATGCAATGTTTCGACAGAAACGGTAAGTTATTGGTGATTTGTCCTTGATTTTCTTTACTACAGCCAAGATGAATGATCTAGTATCTATTCGAATTTGCAGGATTTGTCGGTCTGACAATAGATTGGTGGCATGTCGGCATGACACAGTCTTCGATCCTGAAAATCCAAGGTCAACCTTCACAATTGGAAGGAGGTTGTCATTGTCATCCAAATCAATATTTAATAAATAATTTGTGGTGGGTGCATCTTTGAGACATCTTCCCTTGATAATGCGAGGAAGCAAATTATGCAATTTCAACGGGAAGAAATGGCAGCATTGTATGATCCACCTAGAACAGAGTAAGAAATGGATCAACAGCATTTGCTACTGAAAGGAGAGGAAAATTTCTGTCTCCAAAACGATGGTAGGACTCTTAGTCCTTTCTTTCAATGTCACGAATGACTGGAGTTTTCTTGTAAGTGGACACTTCTTCAGCTCCGGTAAAAATTCTTTCATCTTTGGCCACCCTACCAAATCGATTATTATATATAATATTAATTGCATACTTACTTAGTTAAAAAATATATATATATGTACAGTTCCATCAGTCCTGTTCAGAGTCCAAACTAAAGTAGAAAGGAGATAATACTCTAGAAAGTATTCTGTTTGAAGAAAAATATAGTTTGTATTTAGGTTAAAATCTCCAAAAACATAAAAAACATACATAAAAAATTCTGCACTCACTGTCAGCTGCAAATCAAGACTATTTAAGACCATTAATCACTGTTTGCTGAAAATCAAGACTTTTCAAGTCGTGTGAAATCCTTATACTACGTCATAAAAAGAATAACTACAAATGTTCCTAATCAAATCAACGATCAATACAAACAATCGATAGTGGTTTTTACGTAAATGCCGTAAATGTTAACAAAAAAAAGGTTAAGCAATATAATGAACAAACAGAAGGATAACTGTCATCATCACTAACCCAAGACGAGATATCGGTAATTATTTTAAAAAAATTCACACTGTGATTCACATACACTGAGAATTCCCTTGCTTCTATTTGTAAAAAAACCGTTGCTAAATATAAGGTTCACTATGTATGATAGTGGTTTGCAGCATCACCTTTAGATTACAGATGTTGACCACAAGTTGATGGTTGCGCGGATTGTAGTCGAGAACATCGATCGTGTTGATGAGATCTGTAGTGAGCTGGTCGAACATCTCTTTAGCATTGTCGGCAGCCCCCTCAATGATATCGATCGATAGACGACAGTTGAGTGCAGCAGGTGGGGAGGTCACGTAGTCCTTCCGGAGCAGTCTGATGTCCTTGAGAACAAAGATTAGTTGATATTCGAGATAACATCATCACATTTAGATAAAAGGATTACTTCTTGTAGTGACAATTTGTAAGTTTATCAATCTTATTTTGAATGTATTTCAATATTTCTATTAGTATAAATTATTTAATAATCAAACCAATATTTGTAATATAATATTTTTATGTGAAACAACCTTACCTCTGAAACGAAGAAATTCCTTTGTGGTCATTTCCATAACATAAAAAGTATAAGATTCATTAAAAACTTTTTATCTTCCACTGAAAAAATTACACCTTATTAGTCAGTATTAGAATGTCATTGTATACTACATTGAAGAATATGTTTAGTTATTTAATCATAAACATTTTTGTAACAGCTACAAAATTTAAAACATACTAATGTAGCATGAATAAATAATAATAATAATTACAATTTCAAATATCTATAAAACAATAATTATTCAAAACATGACTAAATAAAACAATCAAGCTATATGATAATAACATTAAAAAATAATTTTTACTAATAAAAACTTTTACATGTTTATTTCTGAGATTTTTTATCATAGTAATTTTTCTATTGATAATTGCTTAAACACGCAATTAAATAAGCAAAATACATATTTAAAAAAATACATTTAAATGAAAACAGAATTGAAATATACTCAATTCAATGTTAATTAATAACTTAAATAGTACGCTTGAAGTGCCCACCTTGAGCGGCACGTTCTCTTGGTTGCCAAAGTCCACGAAGGTCACTGCAGCAGTCTTGCCCTCCACTTTCACCACCCGACCTCGATAGAACTCTCCCGCATAGACAGCCGCTACTGCCTGACCCGCCACCAAGGAGGGCCCTGCTTGCGCCATATTGGCCACCTGAGCGCGGAATGAGTTCTGCAGTTGGTCCAACTTCTCGGCCAGTTCAGTGAACACGATGTAGAAGCTGCCGGGTCCCTCGGAGAACGTGATAGCCGCCTGGTGAGTGCTCCCCACCAGATCCTGGAGCTGGCTAGCCGGAGGAAAGAACACTGGAGGCTCCACTTCGGGTTCACTAATCAATTCGATGGTGGCCATGTTGCCGGCCAAACCGCGCAGAACACACTTGATGAGAATCACGGCGTCCTCTTCCACATAGAGACTTTCGAAGTAGTTGTTTAACTCGGCCTTGTTCTTCTCCGTGACGCCGTGGACTGTGCAGATGAGATTGAGACTAGGAATTACTCGAAACTGGGGCTCCAGTGGGAACACCTTCTCCAGAGGCACTTCTGTCTCCCACTCGACGTCCAGAAACTTGACGGAACAAGGACCCCCAGGAGGGCCCACGTTGGTCACCACGGCTCGATGGTACTTCTCAGAGTCGTCTAGGTCAAGAACTGCCAAGGGTCCCACCGCGACAATATCCAGCCACTGGGGCAGAGGGGGCGGAGTTTTAACGTTCTTGGGGTTCTGATAGAAGGCTGTGAGCTCCGCTAGTTCTGGGGGAGTTGGCAGTCTGGCTACAAAGTTGTCGGGAGATTCGTAGTAGCTGGGGAGCAGCCTAAGGGTCAGTTGTTCCCCCAGCGTGCACCGGGGAGGTTGACTGCGCAGATAGAGGCCGGTCTTCTCGGTGAAGCTGGACACTACGTCCACGCCTGAGGATGGGAGGAGTGGCGGTTGAAATGCGGTTAAAAAGTGAGAAGTGAGAGACGTAACTAGCGGAAAGTGTGTGAATTCAACACTCCCTTCATGAAATTTGTGGAATGGAGAAAAAAATCCACTTTTATTTATTGACAAGTAATATATTTAGACTCTTGTGTTATAAATTGTCTTCTCAAACGTATATGATACAGATAAATAAGAAGTATATTAACAATAACCCATAATATTATACTGTGTTTTTCTGGATTTATTAACATTTCCAGAACTTCCAACCTGAGAGATGCAACATTGAGTAAAAAACATTAAAAAAATTAGATTTCATTTAGATTTGATAAAATTATTAATGCTGCATCAAAACGCTATGTTACATATCGAAAACGTTTTCTCTGTTCCAAATACTGTAAGTTAACTCATATTATGATCAATATAGTAAATAAAATTAACAATATCGGATTAATCTCGTTAAGCAATTATATATCGCTAAACTTAAACAAACCTTGATTACCTTCAAATACACTAAAACAAATCGAAAGCAACTACCCACAAGTCAATTCATAATTATAGAAAGGTTCAACTGATCGATCATATCATGTCACTAATTCTTAAGGTTACGACATTGTCAAGTAAACTGTCACACACCCAATCAGTTTGATATCTTTCACTCTATCATCTTATAATATGTAATAGGCCTACTATTGATTCATTTACTAGAACCTGGTGAATAAATCAAATATTTTTTCAAACAGCTTCACATACCATGAAAAATAACACCAAGCGAGGACTATCAGTACACTGGTTCCAGTTTTACATCAGGGTTTATAAAAATGCAACGAAATCAATTAACAACATTTCATCCGACATTTTTAAATGAATTTAATTCATTAATATACAAGATACACCAAATTTCACTTATTAGTTTCAAATAAAATTAGAACTTATCACACAATATAATGTCGAATATATCAATAAAACTGAATAATTTCATAGAATAACAATTCGTTATTCAAATATTTCTTTTTCTGGATGTAAAACTTTCGTTATCAATACGAAAGATAATATCTAATCAAGATCTCGAATTACAGTTTTATAATGTCAAGAGTTTCCTACTCTTGCATGACTCCAACACAGCACACTGCAGATGTGGCTAGGCTAACATTCTCAGTGGCTCCTCCCCACGTACCATTGCAGCGTAGAGTGACCACAAAGATGTGATCCTCTACTTTCTTTCCAGTCCAGACTGCGGTGAAGACATTATCCACGGATGCAGTGGCCAGTTCCTGAACATATTTCACCAGATGGGGAGATGCTGAGCACTCAAGACACGCTTGCACTACCTGCAGGGAACACATACATACAACATTCTTTTGAAGAATAAAATTATTTATGAAAAATTAATTATGGAAGAAAGTTTACAGTGTCCAATTTCTGTTATAAAATACTTCGTTAAAAGGTTTTATACCGAAATATATATCACAAATTATTGCATCTTCACTCATAAGCTCACTTGAAATGTAAGTAAAGTGAAAACAAACATCTGCAGCCATTTTGAGCGCCATGTAGTGTTTTCGTCTCAAAGCTCAACGAAATAGACCACTATACTATATTTATATAATACAATGTAATGACCACGAAAAACGAAAAAATTAAACAACGAATACATCATTTGGATAGGAGAATTCTATCGTAGATATTGGAAAGTTATAAAGCATATTATATATTACAGAAAACCACCTAAAAACTTTCTTAATTAGTAGAAATAGTAATTAAATAATTGGGTGGATTCTCCCGACCCTAATTAATTTAATAACGATAAAAAATTATCAATCAATAACTATTTATATTACAGAACTGTAAATGTGCATTGTAAAACACATTCAGTAGGATAAAAATAATTAAATAGTACATTAATCAGTGTCAAACATAAACCGTAAACAGTTGATGTTAATACATTGTTGGTGAAACTTTTCGGAGCAATTATACATTTAATAAGTAATTCTTATAATGCATATTTTTAATTTTAGTGCATGATGTCTATCCAACAGTCATTAACCGTTTATATTTCATTTGATAGGAGAGTGAGTGTGTGAGATAGATAAAATAGTGAACACGCACCAGCTTCGGCAGAGTTGTCAGTGGCCCCTCGGGCAGCGCCTTCAGTTCCCCACTGGCGACATCCTCCTGATTGCCATAGTCGACGAAGAACACAGACACCCTGCCATTCTTGCCGTCACCCAAGAGTTGCACTCGGTACCACTTGTTGTCTTGACTCCACCGGGTTAAGTAGCAGGCCTGCATTGGGTGTCCAAAAGACTGCTTTTTAGGAATGATGATAACTACTTGTTCTATAAAATTCAGCATACCCATCTAATTTGGTATAAACTATTTTATATATCAAGTAATACTTATTGTATTAATTTCAATTCGAAAATGCATTAAAATTCGAACAAAATAAAAATATATATATATAATACCAGTTTTTGAATAACAATGTAGGATATTTATACAAACCTATAAAATGTTTAGAAATTCGTTTATAACTTAGTTTTCTATGTTTATAATGTTTAAATAATATTTATAGTATATTGCAAATAGGTATTATGGACAAATTATTGAAATTATTGAAATAAAACTTATTTTGAAAACACTATGAAATATTATATAAAATATAAGTAGCTGAAATGTGTATAAATCGATTTTAATTAATTTTATAAGTGTTTAAAATTCAAATTTTCAGACAGATATATTACAAAAAAATTACACAAATCTTACTTTGAACTAAAGTGGTTATTTCACCTGATAATATGCTACGAGACCCCATAGTGGAGGGGGGGGGGGGGTGAATAGAAGACCTTACCTGTGACACGGGTTTGGTAACGCCTGCGAGAGTGCCGGAGTCCAAGTTAGCGGTGATGGAGGTGATCTGGTCTTGACTGGATTCCGTTTCCGGCAACAGAAAGAGAAACCGATGGGGGGAGTCGAATGCGGTCAAGACGAGACTCTGGCCGGTCTAGGAGTGGGCGGGAAAATGGAAGTTTATTGTAAACATTATAATCAGAATTGGGTGTCAACAAAAAGACCACGTATTATTTTTTCAAAATGTAGGTACGGTTTCATACAACCCTGCGAATGTACGTTATGGATTACGATATATATAATACATATATTATATCTTACGATTAGTCAGCAGACTATGTTGAATCAATATCAACCTACTATAGTAAAGGTGAATGGTTTAATTCAAACATAAATGATCTAACAGTTTATTTTGAAACTATCACATTTAAGGTCTAATCTGGTCAGTTATTTAGCACAGAAGTATTTTGATCTTAGCCAGATTTTATGCAAATCGTCTCCTATATTGATCGGGCCTTGTACAGGAGTTCTTGACATCAAGCATTTCCAACAGGTGTGGTCTACTGGTGGCTTCTTAATAGGAACGGAATAGTGTTGTCTAGATCTCCCCACAAGTAAGTATGCTTTAGGGTGAAGTCTTTAGAAAGGTTTAATTAAACTAAGTTATGTTATAGTGTAACTGAAATAATATTTTAATACGGTATTGTGGATCTATGTTGTGCATATTATGTCCAAATTTATGATAAAGATAACAGTAATAATGTACAAAAATGTTGAACATGTAACTTAAGGTAGGCCGTAGGGTACCTCCTTCTTCATCTGGTAAGACTCCAGATGAACAATTGTATCAGATATTTGAGGGGGCACAGCCCCACGCTCGATGCTAGGTCTCATCAGGATCCCACGTCCCAAGCCTGGACGTATGCCCATTGCTGGCTTGCTGACACTTTCTGTGGGCATGGAGGTGCGGGTTTTCAGTGTCGGCTGTGGGGACTCTGAATGGAGAGAGTTATGATTGGTTGAGTGGGAGAATCATAGCGCATTTGGTGGTTTCGTTTATGATATTAGTAGTTAAATCCACTAAGGTAAATATATAGAATATATAATCAATACATTTTAATTAATTATCTGGCACAATTATAAGAGCCATACCAAGCGTAATCTGTTTTTTTTGTAATTTGAACTTCACAATTAATTTGAATTACGGTATTTGTCACATTTGTTTGATACTAATGCAAAATATTTATATCAAAATACATTGTTTCCAATTGTCAAAAATGCAAAGATAAAATTATTTTTTAATACTAATCTGTCAACAAATCACTTTTCTGCCCGTTAAATGAAGTGATATTGAGTAAGTTATAACAACAAGATTTAAAAACACTAAATGACGACGAGCAAATATTTTGTGATACGATGCGAAAAATATTAACACCGTCTCACACTCCGCACAATATAGTCGAGCGGAATCGTGACACGAATGTTTTGTAGTATAAACAAAGTTTTACTGCAGTTTCTATAACTCATCTATGATTATATACTTATAGGTAGGTATACTGATTTAAATAAAGATGGTGCCACTTTGGAACCCTTGAGGAATTTGAAAAAATCTATATCTCAGGGCCTCTCCTAATTGGTCCAAATAGTAATGACAACATATAATTGAAAATAAACACAATCTCTATAAAAATATTTATTTAAAATATGTTCTAAATAGGAAATTACATATTATCTGACGATTTAAACTCACTCTGCTGAAAATTTAAACATACATATTCAAATTTGCGGTAAACTATGACACCATAATGATTTTTTTTAATTCAATGATCATACACCACTTGAAAAATCACATTTAATAAATCAATATGCATTTACGAAAGATACACCATGAAGATGTAATTTAAAATTCCGAATAGTATAAAATTAAAAATATCTATAAATAATTATCGTGTACTTGAATAAATTAAAGATGGCGTCCAGACTTTTTGTCAAAAAATGTGATTATCATGCATTACGCGAAAACGACACGTCATTAAATATAGCAATATGCATTTATAAATTATGTAGATTTAAATTTGAATTGTCGTTAGGCATACTCGTTTATACAATTTTATTGATAGTGACATTTATGTCAGTTTCATATTATTTCACAGAACTGTACACTTTTGATTGTATATGTACATTTATTATAGTATTACATTATATAATTATATTTCCTAATCGCAAACGTGTGAACTCTTAAACACAAAAGAATGTTACTGTCAATACACAAATTGAAACAACATAATAGGAATAAGGCAGAACGTAAAGCGGACTGGCCTTTGCACATGTCAGAAGTTCAACAGATGGGCTCTACTAGCTGCGGTCTAAGGAGCGACTTCCTCATGATATCTTGGATAAGTTCTTTGAGGGACAACACATGTCATGCGTCACTCTCGTGGGGCATGCAATGGAATACAATGAGACATGTTTATCGAACCAACCTTTATGCGGTATGGTAAAGGCGTAGATGGACTGAGTGGTATCACACTGAAACCAGTCACTGAAACAAACTGAGCCAACTGAGTGGTCATAGAAACCAACCACAGTAACGAGATGGGCACTGAACCTGCACATCTGTAGCACCCTGTTGAAAGATGTGTCACTGACAGCAGAACATGCAGGTAAGGATGCTGTGGCGATTCACAAAGAAGAGAATCCAGGTAGAATCCAGGGGCCCGTTTCATAAAAAATATCAGTACTGATAATTATCAGTGTAGCGTTTTACAACAAAAAAAATTATTAGTGATAATTATCACTGGTAACTGATAATTATTAGCAAAAATTATCACTAATATTTTTCAATATGATAGTGCGTTTCATAAACAAATTATACTGATAATAATCAGTGATAAAAACGTTTACAAAATTTTTTAGTCAACATATTATGTTGATAACATCGAATTCGCTTTTTTAATTATTGTGCTACCTCGGCTCCCACACTTTCTTTTTCACAATGTCTCATTCCGCTAATTAGCTTATCCACAATGGAGATGATGATATACCAGACACCCTAGATTGTTCCGAGAGAAGATCAATACGAGAAGAACGATTTTTGTAAACGTTTTACTCTTATTGAAAATCAATTTTAATTTTTGATTAATACTAACGGCCATTATCTCCTACATGATACACAGAGAAATTATGCACTGACACCAAGGCAGCAACCCTATTTTTTGATAATGGGGTTCACTTCATATTATTGGAGATGCTCATTATCAGTGCGGTAACATTTTGTGAAACGCAATTATGTTAACTGATAATAATGGAAACTAATATTTTTACACTGATAATTATCAGATTGATAGATTTTATGAAACAGGTCCCAGATGTACTTCAAACCAAATTGAGCCTCTTGATTGATCCACTGAAACCTAAAAGCCATCCTGATTGTCTTGTAAATATTGTGGCAGGACGGAATGCTTCCGATAAATTGAATGTAACTCACTTTTTGAATTAGCAACAAACAAATGCAGGAATTTGAATCTACTTAGTCAGAATGTTGGTCTGACAATAACCACTTCCACACATTTGAACCTTTAACCGAATTTGATGTAGCCGCATGTTTTATTAATAACTGAATTTACATAATAATTTAATGGTATGATATTTTGTCAGCCTGACCTCACTGCATTAAATGTTATCACCATTCGAACTATAATAAAAATTGGCTTTTAATTATTCCATTTTATAAACTTTCGAAAGCAATCAGAACTACTAGTCCACTAAGCTAACAAAACGCCAAACTCTGCCTTTAACGCAGAATTAAAAGTTCCTAGATATTTAATCGAACAGTTCAGTGGTCATAAAACCCTTCTTATTATAATAGAAGCAGTTGTGTTATCTGGTATTTAGCTAACTCTAACAATTCCAAAATATCAAAGGTATCTATTTGTAGTTAAATACGTTATCCAGCCAACATATACTCTAACTCGGATAAATGTAAACAGTATGTGGGACAACGTAAAGTAAAACAAAAAGTAAGCTCACGTGATGAGTCGCTCAGAAGGGCCCCGTTCTCTCGCTGAACCACTCTCTGGTCTCCTGAAACACTAACACTGAGCGACTTCATGCCAAGAACGCTGGATCCAGGAAGTGATTGGCGCATTGCTTCTGAACAGGGATTGGGGCAAAACAAGTTACGCTTATCAACACACAATTGGGGTGCTGTGAAAATTGCTGCGTAACCAATAAACTTCTAAACATTTAAGCATTAATAAAAGAATGCGCCTACGAGTCTTTATAAAAAAATAATTTAAACAAAACTCAATTGGCTTGTCTCCAAAAAATTACCTGCTTATAATTCAAGAGCTTAGAGTTAGAAATTACACTTGATAATGGTAATTTCTAATTGTCAGACCAGTCTTACTAAACGTTACATAGTGATCACAGCAACCTTATTGATCTCTAAATATATATATATATATAGTTTATCAGTCCATTGCAACAACTCACAAGCAATTTTGAAAATAGGTTAGTCAACAGATGAACCAAAAGAATTAAAGAAAATAATATCCTGTCAAATGAAATTACCAGCAAGCATCCCTTCTTGGATTCTTTCTTAAGACGATGTAATGACTTCATTTCGTATACAAGTTGTGATATTATGAACAGGTTTATTAATATTTTATAGAATAATTAATATAGTTAACAATATTTTTCTAAATGTATAAATATTTATAAACAGTGATGCTTTTTTAGGACAACCTGTATGTTCCATGCAAAGAAAAATCCCATTAAAATTAACAAAAAACCGAGCAATTACCTTTCAACAAAAAAGCATATTCATGGTTTGGTTTATTCAATTTATATTCAGTACAGATAAAGTGAAATACTTTCATGCAAAAAGTAATTAATTATATTCCACAGTCAAGTTGAACGTTCAGATAATGATTGATGAAAAAATTAATTTGACTAAACTAGTGGTCATACTTATTATTTTAAAGATGTGAAAATATAACATTAGCGATTTCACTAAATTGTGGTGGAAATATTGCGAATTTAGCTCAAAATAGTAACATGACTCATCTGCCCCGAACCCCCTCAATCCAAAATATACACAATTAAAATTTTCACTGAACATTTTTGAGCCCATCACAACAGAAGTTTTGTTTTTTGGTCGATTCAAATAATTTTCAGGTCATTTCCGATTAGTTCAAGTTCGATTGTGGTACAATGTCAGATAAGGGTAATTTCAATATGGATAATGACTAAGAGGAAGTCCTCTAATAATAGCAATCAATCTTTCTAGTATATTAATTGATTTTTCTAATGCGATGCATTGTAGCCATAAATGTCCATGGTTTCATTGGAAATTATTTTGAGATACCATATGTATACTTCTACTAAAACATAAACAGACAGGTACATTATTGCACTCAACAACTTTAAAGTTCAATTTCACTGTTTCATTTAATATTTTATTTTCAAATCACAATAAATGCACTTGAATTTACTACCCAAACTACCATTAGAATATTTCTGAGCAATTTATTAGTAGGCAAAAATCGGACTCATCCATCTTGAATTAATTGGAAATGACCTGACCTTGTTTCATAGAAATCAAAAAACAAATATTCGATTCTGATTAGCTGAATATTTTTTTTCTTTTGAGCAGAAATTAAAATTTGTAAAATTACATTTTTGTGGAGTTAGTTACTGTTTCGGGATGGTGTGGGCTGGTTTTGGGGAGAGATGGTCCAGGTCACGGAGGCAACTCTATTATTATTTGTAACATTATTCGTATTTAAAATTTGCCAATGAAATTAAAAATAAACAAGTGAATAATATTTAAGCGAATACAACTATGTGTTCATTAAAGAAGAAAAGCACAACATGAATGTAATGGAATTTTAATGAAATGTATAAATTAAATGTACAAAAATATAGTATAATAACTTATTAAAAGCCAATATCTCTAAGAGTACAATGAAAGACTAAGTGATAATGGAATTACAACAACTTATTCAAAATTCGTTAATTCAAAACAATGTATCTAACTAAAATGAATGAAATACAAAGTAAAACAAAGCATTTGTTAACCGGCAATAAAAAGCTTAACAATAGAATAAACTTATCAGTAAGGAGTGCAGTTTAATCAGCTGAAACCAAATAATGAGTTTATATAACAAAAAACGTGACAACAAGATAACCCAGCTAAATATATTATAAACCTATTACTTTAAGGTACAGGTCAATGCTTCAGTATTATAAACAATATAAATGCGATTAAAAATAACACGCATACAAGTTTCACTAAACATTACTGACAATGAAAACTCCACGGACTCCATTTAAAGCACCTTATTTAACCAATCAAATAGGTAATATCAACACAACATACACCTGTATGTGCATCGATACGTATTTTTTACATTAAATAATTTCGTAAAATTGCCATTCATAGATTAATTGAACTTTAAATTAAACTAAAGTTGTAGAGACATAATGGGCACATAATTTAGCTAATAATAGTTCATCTATTTAATTGAAAAATTTATAATATAACTTTCTTGTGAAATAAATTTAGTTAAATGATAAAACTAAGTTTTTCATAAAATATTGAACTTTATAAATCAGTGGAGCAGAGTACAAGCCTCTAATGTCATATTTCAAAAAAGAAGAATCCAGATGTAAAATAAATTGAGTAAAGAAATTAAAAAGTATTATGAATAAATTCCATATAAAAAATACAGATATACTATTATATGATAATTTCTAATTTTTAAAAGAATTAATAAAATAGAATCTTTAAAATATAGTATACTGACGAAATGACCAATTTATATTTAAATGTAACAAACTCTAAATGAATAAAAACAAAACAAATGCAAGTTTCTTTATTTTAATATAATAACCACTAAAACTAGAATTAATACTATTACACTGCATTCTCACCATCATACATGAAAGTTGTTTAATTCCTGTATAAACTGAATATACCCACCAAATTTGCCAGTAGCTGGTGGTCGCATTGGGTTAAACTGAGTGTTAACTTTCACCTTCAGCATCGTCCCACACAGCTGGAATTGGTTGAACTTTCGAATGGCCTCATCAGCCTCGTTGACAGTGTTGAAACTGATGTACCTGGTGAATAGAGAGAAGACGAACAGTTGAACTCAAGCAACATGGAAGAACAGTCTACTCTATCATTACAACATACCCAATTCCGTGCTCAAATTCTCCTTTAAAGTTCACTTTGCAGCTGGCAACATTGCCTGCTCTCTGAAACAATGCTTTCAATCCTTCCTGAAATCAAGAAAATAATAAAAAACGATGTGGTCATATTGAATATAACGTAATGTTTATGGTGTCTGCTGAACTAGAATTTCATTATTTTAAATTAATATAAATTTGAATTATGAATATAAGTATAATTAAAATGACTTTGTGAATTGGTAACATAATTCAAATGATGAGAAATACATTAATTTCGGTTAGTGCAATTTTAATAAATATATATAATAAAATACTATAAACAATGTCAGTTAAGATACTAAAATTGTCAAGTCAAATGAATTATTAATATATAACCTTGTTAATAATAGCATATTTTTAGTAGATTATTAAAATAATTAAAAATAACATGGGATTAAACTAGGTTATTACATTTTCAATGAAAAACAGAGCAAGAAATAACATTATCAAGAGGCAAAAACAACATTACACAAATTTATTGTTGTTATTTTATCTAATTACAATGATATTTTTCTAAATATAATCATTAAAGAAAGGCAATATTAATTATATAACAATGGTACATTCCAAATTAACAAAACAATCAATAAACACTAACTTCTGACACTTCCTTGCGTATGTTCATTACAACAATATGTTGCCGGCCTTCGAGGCCTTGCATTCCCTGTACTTCATGTAAACTAAAACAGACAAGAAACAGTTCATATATCGACGTCCGAAATGCAAACTATTGTATACCATTTTTTTCCAAAATCGAGTTCGTTATCATAGATGACCTGAAATTATTTAAACTATGTTCTGTGATAATATCATCCGCCTAGTTGTTTAGGGTTCGGAGATATTACGAAATGCAAACTATCGTATCCCTTAATTACCTAATTATATTTGAAGTGCAAACTATCGTATACCGAAACTGCAGAGTATCGTATACCATTATCTAATACACAATTTGGTATACGATATTTTGCATAAACATATTTTTTATCTACCCTATCGTAAACTAACCGACGTGGTAGAATGTATGTCTGTCATACGCTATACAAGAAGCAGGCAAGCCAGCCAACGCTATATGTACATTTATCGATTAACTGCCTACCTATCAGATACTATACAGAGATATGGATTTATTTAAAAGTATATCCGATATCTATGGTCAGCAGTATATAATATAAATACACGATGATTGTCTTTTATTATTGTTTTGCCG
>JAUZND010026072.1:0-24077 GCA_034780555.1 Coelogynopora nodosa
ATTAATATTGCTTGTGTATAATTCATGGTTTTTAAACAGCAGCATTTAGAAATCGGGCGGAACTTATGGCTCACCCTGTATATATTATACACACTACTATATACCATTCACGTTTGTATTATATATTTTTATTACATTATATATATTTATCTGTATTTCATAAAATAGTGACCAGGCGTCTTTTTGTATAAATCGTAACTGTTATACAATAATTGTCTCTATTTTTCATTGAGAATGCTGAACTATTACACATTTTGTGACTTCAGATTACTGTGCTGTTGTTTTTTGCACATGCCGCGAATGAAAAAGAAGCTGAAGTATTTAAAAGTCAAAAATCGTCAATTGATTATTTTATTAAACTGCTGAACATTGCTGTCAAGGATGTCTACAAAAGAGGCAAAGGATTCAGTTCTATTGAATTGGCTCGAGGTTAGTTTCGATAGTTTATAGCATTGCTATTGTAATGTTTTCCCACTATGTTTAAAGACTAATAATGAAATGAATCATTTAGGTTAGTAGTGAAGTAGTAAAATCAATTCATAATTAATACTTTTATGTTTTTCTTCATAATTTATTTGAATTATTTATTTATAATAATATTCTTGGAATGGATTAGATATAATTTCTAAACATATATTGATATCTTTCTGACTATATAAGCTGTCTCGATACAGAATTAAATATTGAATAAATTATTTTAAAATTATCTCAATAGTTATTGTAACTGTATGATAGATAAAATAGAAATTTTCACGTAACTCATTATGTTCGAAGATTCTTTAATTTAGATATGTAATAATGTATTTTTTTATATCACTACTTATTTTGACAAAACAAAATATGGTATTTTTGAGTTTAATTATACAAACTTATTCTATAGCCAATACATTATTTTATAAAAAAAAATTTAAACAGCCGGAGACGTTAGTTGCAGAACGTTCTTAAGATTATGTATTTAACTCATGTTCAAAAACTATTTCGTAACTCTAGGGCTTGAACGGCTTGCAAAAAATGACACCAATAAGCGCCAGCTGGTGGAACAGGGCGTCGTGCCAGTCTTAAAGTTGATGACTGAATCTGACCTAGCGGAGGAGCGTGAAGTCGCCTACCTCACCATCTGGACGCTGGCCTTTGACAGGGTCAACAGGCCCAATATGTGGGAAGAGTTAAGCACCGTCCTGGAGACCCCGTGCACTCTGACATCATGCAAACAGTGCGAGGAAGAGACTTATGACCAGTTTACCGAGAAAATCGCCAAGGCAGAAAAGGCACGCCTTGGAGCACTCTGGGAATTTAAGCAAGACGGTTCGTGAAAATGAAACTCTACTGGGGTCTATTTTTTGTTTGATTCACTTTCATGGGTAACGTGTTTGGAATGTGTATGATTCTTGTGAAATAATCGCTTTAAGCAGTTCGAATGATGAATCTATTCTCCTTTCTTTGATAATTTTATCATATAATATTTTTTTATTTGTAATGTATAATTCGACTATTTTAAAAGTACTAGAGTGCTGTCGGTCTTATTGCATCTCTTCGGTAGTACATTAGTTAATTATATATTGTATTTACTTGATAATAGTTGAAGTAGCTAAAAATAACTTTTTAGATTTTCAAGCTACATATTTCTTCAAAGATTTATAATCACAACTTCTCCAATCCATAAATTGAAATTCAAATATTAGTGTTTGGCCTACATATTTGACAAAATATTATTATAATTTAAAAGGTATCATTGAAAATATATGTATTGAGGAGAAATTTAGTATTTAACTGACTAAATGAAATTAAAGCGAAAGCTATAGTAGCCATCAAAGTACATCATTGAAAATATTTATGATATATTTACTGAAATGGTTATTGTGATTTTCATGTTTTAATATGTTGTTATTAATATTTCGTTAAATTAAAATAATAAATCAAGTAATAAATATAATTAATCTGTCAACGTGTTTGTGAAAGAATAATCTCTGTCAATTTCCTTATATTTTTCACATATATTATACATAGTATATCATATTTTAAACATGCAAAATTCATGTTAATATCATTTATATGTTGAAATTAATTTCTTACATAGGCCTTACCAATCAATAACAAAGAAAAATGGAATTTTAAATACCTAATAATTTCACCTTAATTTTATATTCTTTTTATAACCATGTCCAAATAGACACAAATAAGCAGACATTTCAACTTTAATAAACTATTAAACTAAGTAGGTTGTTGCCGTAATTAACAGGTAATGTAGAAATAATCTGTTCAATTTTCTATGAACATATGTACTATTAAAATTAGTATAATATAAATTATTAAAATTTTTTTTTTTAAAATATGCTGTATATGCTTTTGTTTTTAACACGCCATAAATAGAATATATTAATACGGGACTAAATTATTTTGAATAATGAATTTTGCAGCAATGAGCATTTTAAAATATAAACAAAATATTTTTCTATGAGTTCTGTAAACTATAAACTTTGTTAAATGATTAATTTTAATTCCGTATTTTAATAACATTGTGTTTAATAAGGCAAAATAACAAAATTGTTACTAAATGTTGAAGTTTATTAAACATTAAATATATATATATATATATTTTGCGTAATGAATAATTTTCAAGTTATTTACTATACAGGATTATTGTTAATTATTATTTAATTATTTATTATCACAATAATAGAATGATCAAATTTTTTTTAATTTTCAGCATTGGACACATCCTCAAGTCGAAGAAATAGAACAACTAAAACTAAAAAGAAAACATCTCAAAAAGATTTCACTGGTCACGTGATGCTCAGTTACAATCATAAGCATGCTCCGCTTGTTCACAAAATACACGAAGAATTGAAAAAACGTGATTTTTCTGTGAGTCGAGTAAAATATACGAGAATCAATTTGTTGAAGTTATAAGTAATTCATTTTATATTTAATTCATACACGATTCCAATCTTATTCATTCCAAAATTGCTCATTTCCGAATATTATTGCTATGCTCAATACATTTTAAATCATCTCTAAAATGATTCTCAAACTGTTCAGCTTTAATGTATCCCATATATTTCGAAATATATCGGCACGTTTTTATTATTTTATTTGATCTATACAGTGAGTTTGATATTTTTAAATTGCTCATATATATGTGTTACAGGAAAGGGAAAACATCCTACCACATAATACAGGGTGGCCACATGTACTTGAATTTCACTAATATACTTAAATGTACTCGAATGTACTTCAATTTCCAATTGTGTACTTGAAGTTTTTCATGATGGGCAATGTTATTATTATTAATATTATTATATAAAAAATATTTATAATAAACCATTTGAAAAGGATTGGTAGAATGGTAATATATTTTCTGTATGCGCGCGATATTATAATTATTTACTCCAACTTCATTTATATATTCATATACTATATTTAGTCCTGGGTATGACGTTAAACAACAATCACAACTACGAAGAGAGATAGCACCTTACCTCAGAAAGGGCCCTTTAGCTAAGGAAAATGTCCCTACTGGCAGATCTGGTACAAATTGAATAGATCAGCTTCCGTTTAATATCTTAAAAACATGTTTTAGAGCATTTGGAGATATTGTATATAGGGAACTATACATACAGAGCTAGAAAAAAACGTATTTGAATTTTATCCATGCTCAGGAGTGGCCACCCTGACAAAATGAACATAGAATAAATATACAAAGCATTTCTCTTTTATATTGACTGATTTAGATGTGGATTTAAATTTGAACTTTAAAAACTATTAAAATTTGATTTTAAAAATTAATTAAAAAAATTAATTTAGACGTAGATAATTTTCACAGCACACCGATACAGTTCACAACATACAATCAACTATTTAAATTTAATCTTTCTATTTATGTATTAAATGTATAGATAACTTATACTTCCATAGATGTAGTGACTATGCGCGAAATACCTTAATAATATGTTATAAAAAATATGCACAATAAAGCCTATATTTTTTGTTGTCATCAGATTTGGTTGGACAGAGATGACATGAAGGGGAACACCTTAGATGCGATGGCTGATGCGGTGGAGAAGTCATCTATCGTCGTCATGTTCATGTCATCAACCTACAAAGCTAGCCAAAATTGTCGAAGTGGTAACTGAAAAATTTCGAGCTGTTAAACCTGTAATATGCACAGTATATTATATTGTCTAAATAAGTTAATTTTCAACGTATTTGATATTAGTAGGTTCATATATTTATTATATATCCAAAAAAGAAATTTTGTATAATTTTGGTAATATTTATCAACCAAATATATGGTTCAGTGGAGTACATAGTGGTTAATCTAATATGATTATAAGTTTTTAAAAATGAGTCGAAGCTTGATTCTTGAAGTCAATTAGAGTTTGGGCTTTTTTAAATATCTTCTGGCAGATCATTTTAGACCTCGACAACGTCATAGCTGAAGGAACTAAATATTTATATGTTTATAAATATAGATAACATTTTTAATCAATAAATATATTATAAATACAGTATGTATACTTTTTTATAACTAATTATATAATTGACATTGTATAACAATTATATGAAACGCGTTTATTACGTTGTTTTTAATATATGTATTGTCAATCCATAAAATATAATATTATATTACAAACTGGGTTACATAAAGTGATTTCATGCTAATTTTAGAAAATATGTGTTCTACATATTAATACAAAATTTAAAAACATTGCTATTATAGCATCGCTGAAGACGCTATATGTAACTGAAGTAGCGTGTTTTCACAACATTCTGTACATGTGTTTTGACGATAAATTGACGATCGAGCATTACTTCGAGGCTCTCTTGAACGTCTTTACTAAAGATATGAATGTCCCCACAATGTGAATGCTAACTCCGTCAACACATAATTAAGCATTCAGTGTCCAATCTGGGACCAACAAAGATTCAGATGTATTGAGGCTGAGCAACATATACTATAATTAAGAGTGAACCAATTTTAACCGAGTGCAGGATATATATATATACATATATACGATATAGAGTATCGGTGTTTGACTTAGTTTTAATTGAGTCAGTGCTTAGAAATAAATATACATAATTGTTTACATTTCGTGTGCAGATGTATAGTGTATTACTCGGTAGATATATATTACCTGTAGTAATATGGTAGGGTAGTACAATAGGTCGACATATACAAATTGTATAACCAGTCTACTTTATATTTAGATGAGTCATAAATAAGTCGTAATATAAAAATAAAACCGAGTGACATTATAACGCGTTTTTAAAAAAAAATTCAATGAGGACAATATATATGGTTAAAAAAAGTTCGACATATTAAGTCATTACAAATGCCTTCATATATTTAGTATTGACTTTACAGCATCTAAAGAGGTGTAATAATGTCAGTTATATAATTTACTCACCACCTTTTAATTGTTTACCATAATATTTGATATGATAAAAATGTTTACAATGATAACATATACAAATTATATATTTTTATATAATATAAATAGTTATAATTTGCTCAAACGTTTACTATTACAAAAATCTAAATGTATAGATATGTTTAATGTTTTTGAGGATTTGGTGAAGACTATCTATTTTGACTTGTATAACAAACAAGTATAATTATAAATTTGTAATATTATTGAAGATACAGATTTTTTTTAAATTTCATCTTTAATCTATAAATCAATGAATATTAAAAGTAAAATATTTTACAAATATTAAAAAAAATATTGAAAAATTGATTTAACAGTTTTATTTTAATTATCAACAATATCAAGGTGGGAGATTAAATTGAACCACATTCCATAATTCGATAATAATAATTTAACTCCATATTTAAAATTTGGTTCTTTTAATAAATAAAAGTTTTGTAAAACAATTGACCTAATAATAGAAAAATAACACTTTTTTTACCAAAACACGACATTTTATTTTATATAAATTCATTTAACTTTAACACTTCTTGTTTCTTTACGCTACCGATATCGTGTTATATAGAGTATTTGGATAAATCTCTATTTGATTCTAAATTTAGCAAATAACGTAAAATAAAGTTAGATACAGGTGTAGTTCACTTTACATGATTATTACCTATTTTTTTGTCTGTTGTTGTTTATTTAATTAATTAAATTATAATAATTGTTTCATTAGTTTTCTTACATCAGAATTAAAGTGTGAGAAATATTAATTAAACTAATTTTCGTGTCAAATTTATAACGTAGTTATTTAACTTAATTTATTTGAAAAACAATGACATTGGTTTTCAATTAAATAAATATTTTGTTTCAGTGGTCACAATTACGTAATCACATAGATCACCAAGTGGCATATTAATAATAGTTACCTAAAAATAAAGAATGCAGAAATTGTTCATATATTTTACACAATAAGTGTTATATTGATATAGAATATAATTGCATTGTGATGCAGAAAATGCTAAATTTACATAATAAATAATTATGATATATTTAAATTAAATGATAACATTTCTAATACTAATTTGGATGGTTTCAATATAGATTTATTAATTTATATTGTAATATAAATATAATATAAAAATATAAATTTTATTATTATTACTAATAAAAAGATTCATATAAAATTCAATAATCGATTGTTCAAATATATATTGAAAGTTTAGTGTTGTTTGCACTGCACCTTACTGCAGAGGTGGCACGGTAATTGGGAAAACGGTAGCCACACTTGCCAGATTGTCCGGTCCTCTTTTAAATCTAGGATATTTTCAATTCCGACCCTACCTTATACTCTTCTGCAGCAAACAGTAGCGTCTGGGAGTCACCTTGACCTAGTTACATAGACTCGTTGGCTTACTACGAGACACTTTCGCACTACTTCATAAAATAGAATCGTAGACTATAATAAAGCTTTGAAGACTTTTTGAAAGTTTTGGTATAGTTTCTCAGTTGAAATACCTTATCCTTCACAATAAACAAGTGGAGAAGCCAGTAGGCCTACAGTTATAGTTATTAAGCCAGTTAGTAACTTTGAAAATAAAAATGCTTTAAATAGAGATGCGGATTTCCATACTCGATAAACACTATCATCATATAATATATATTTAAGTAGCCTTTGTTGAAGTCGCACTTTTTCGAACTAACACGATCGAGTCTGCAGTTAAAATCTGTAATGTTTTAAAATTGGTGGTTCTTTTGATAAACGCTTTCTGATAGTGAATTTTTTCACCAATTTTTTCTTTATGTGTTCTTAGGAAAATTATACTAAAACCTACTATGAGATTGATGAACTTAGTGAACCGCTGCAAGGGTTTTTAAAATTGCCTGTGACTAGTATACAGTAATCAATGCTTATAAGAATTTTAAACATAGGCTACTCTATGATTGAAAGCACTCCTATTTGCTAAAAAGCAAACCTATTTGTGTCTCTTTACTTATTTTAGATATTTGCATACATTTTATTTTATTGCATTCCATTCAATAATTTTTAATTTTTTACTCTGCATGACATTTCATTTGAATGTATATATTGAATGTATGAATGTGTAGAATCATAGACTTTTACTGATTGTGAATAATTATTGACTTTTAGTTTCTATTAAAATCTGTGTGTGTATACGGTCTATAATACACGAATGCAATATAACGCTCAATTTTATTTAGATTATAGTTCACTTTGTTGAGTTTATATTTGCCATAAGATGATGAGATTATGATATGAATTTTAATTAAATTGGTTCCATTTATTCCTATTTAAAAATTCGAAATAGGTAATTATATTCGAATAAGGATGGTATATACTATAAAAAAAAATTATTTGGTATATTTAATTTTATCTTGGTATAGTATTTATTTATTAAGTATGAACTAAATTGAATCTAAACATTCTAATTTTGTAACTAATCATTTAGAGTTATAATATAGTCATATTATTAAAATTGAACGCTTATTATGAAGCATTGTTGTTTGGACCAAAAACAGTAAATGGTTTGTTTAATAATTAAATTAAATAAAAAAATAATTTGAAATACTTTTGTTTTGTCAAGAAGTCATGATTTATTTTCTAATTTAAAATAAACTTTAACATTATAATATTATAAAGAATAAAAAAATTGTAAATTACTAATTTATGTATTTTTATTTTACAAGATTTCCAGTAAGTTTTTGAATGGGTACTAACGTTTTCCTTTTTATATGATGCTAAATTATAATTATTGATCCATTTTTGATACGTGCTTCTTAATAAAAATGGTAAAAAACTTTTTGAAATACTTTCCCCATAGAGGCGGAGTATGCCTACCGCCTTGGCAAACTGATAATTCCAGTTATGGCTGAGTCGAAATATAGCCCCGACGGCTGGTTGGGACTGATGATTGGGACAAAGCTTTACTACGACTTCAGTGGAAAGTATCCTTTTGAAGAGAAGTTGTCATCTTTAGTGAAGTGCTTGCAGGATGAACTCGGTGCTACAAAATCAGGAGACTTGGTAAGGGTAATATTGTATGTACCACATCAATTTCTTTCATTTTTTAATGTACTTTTCGCATAATGAATAAAAATAGATAGTTAATTTTATTCATATTTAATTTATTCCGAATAAGGACTGTGAGTAACGGTAAAATTGTTTTGCAGTTCATCAAAGTCGTTCTACCTAAATTAATTATTTATTAATCATATATTTTTCTTATCGCGGTGAAGATATATGTATAAAAAAAACCAAGGAAAAACATTGTAAAATAATTACTTTTTATAATGTTGGCTGTCAAATAGCTAAAATGTAAAAATGTTGATAGTTAAAAATGCTAAGGTATTTCTATGTTGAGAAAAGTATATAAACATTGATTGTAAGTAGAAATAAGTTGATATGAAAACAGAAAATTATAAGGCTCATTAATTTTTTTCATACGTTTTCTGAACCAAAAATGGAATATTAGGTACTCCTTGCTTCTAGCAAGCCTAGTTCATACTAAAGTGGTTGAAATTAATAAAACATGAAAATAGTTATTTTTCACACAGAAAAGTTATTTTGTTCCAACTTTTACTTTATGCAAATAGCTTGTCTTATATTTTGTGATAACACAATGTTATCTTAGAATGCGGTTGCTCACAAAACATAGTAAATATTTAATCTCATTTCAGTCATTTCTGGATCCGCCTAAACAGGACGTGGTTCCAGAGAAAGTTCCACAAACGTCTGCTGAACCGCCCTTCCTACATACCGACACTACTGATTACAACCATTCAAAGCCGGCAGAATACTTTGATTGGAATGCCGACCAAGTTAAGAATTGGGGCCTAACAAATGGGATCAAAGAGTGCGTATACTGATTACAGATTGTTTTTATTTATGTTAATATTTTATTGGAAGAAATATTTTACAGTTAATAAAAATCTATTGTTGAAATTTTCTGTCAGATATAATTATAGAAAGCTAAATTTAATTTATGTTTTATGCCATTTTTTCGCGGTTAATCTTATACAGAATGTTTGTTATGAATAAATTGTACTGAATTTTGTTTACTATTCCTAATCGTTCTAGACTGAATTGTCAAATATTAAAGTTTCAATAACATATGTATATAACTACATATTTTAAAAACATCTAAATCCTTTATTTTGTTATATTTACTGTTTAATTTATTAATTTCTGCAACGAACGATATGATGTAAGACAATATGATTGTTGATAATAATGGTTATGGATGCTTTACTTTTATCACTAGTACTATTGATTTTAACACAATTTCTAGAATATGGGGCAAATATTGTGATGGTAAATATAAGCTGACGATTCTTTTAGTATAAATTGGTAAACTGATAACATCTGTACTACTGTAATATTATACTATGATTTATTAATGAATATTTCCGTATTTTAGGTAGGTAAGACCTTTAGAGGTATTTTAAATCACAACAACACTCTTGGATTAGATACAATTAAGTTGTTGAATAAAATCCAAAAATTAGCAGTTTACAACAAAAAGAGCACATATGAGTTTTCTCAAATGAACCAATTTATCATAACAGGTTAACATATTAACTATAAATGATCTATAAAGCTATATCTGAAAATTGTCTATTATTAACATGAGTATAAAGCATAAATATTTGCTACAACATAGCACTATATTAAGTTTGAACTATCGCCTATGTAAATTCTATTTGGAAACTTGTTATAATAATTGGTATTGACTGCAATCCAAGTTACGTTAAATACATATTTGCAAGAATTTTTCGACATGCGGCAATTCGCTCTCGTTAAGTTCGTCCAAACGAAAATAGCCCTTATGAGCATGCACTCCCGTGAAAATTCGCCCTTGTGTATTGCGCCCAGGTAACATTCGCCCTCGTGACAATGCGCTCACAAGGAAATCGCCTGTGCGCCGATTAGCACTTGCGCAATTTGCTGCTGCGGTAAAGTGAACAATTGACAGTCGCCTCCGCGGTTTCGCCTATATGACAATTCGTCCTGGTGTAGTAGAACGTTTATAACCAATAAATTGATTCCGATGTTGAAATGTTTACAAAAAAATAACTTTGAACTGTGAAAATGTTTGGCAGAAAATTGTGGTACTTTGACAAGACTAAGTTTATATTAGTTAGGGGGTGATATACTAAGTGGAACTGATATATACAAATATATGCCATTATATCTACATTTTAGATTTTCAAAGCTCTCACTAACTGGACGTCATCTTCGCTTTTTGAAACAAATGAAATTTGAAGCTCCAGAAAGTTTTTATCGAGAACTAAAAAATCATTTAAATCTGAAAACATTAGATGATATAATGAATTTTGTTGAAAGTCTTGCTAAACTGTAATTTTGTTAATTAATGTGATTTTATTCAAGCAGTATGTTTATTATATATTTTAAAACATTCTTTTGATCATTTTTATGTATTTATTAATATCCTAAAAATTATAATTTGATAATAATTACAGTTGCAAAGAAGTAATATTTATAGTAGTGTTGTATTCAATGAGAAAAACTATATTAATTGTTATTAACTGAATAGATATACATTTTATATTATTGTTTTATATTATTTCATTATATTATATATATTGTTTTTAACTTTTCAAATACATTTTATACATTATGTAATGGACTTTTTATATTTAGAAAAATATAACATGCTAAAATGTAGTACACAAATAGAACAACATGTTTAAATTAAAATAAGTTAATCATATTTTTAATTTTATACGATTGGTAAATTTTATTAAATTAATTATTATTTGGTAATAATTATATTTATTTATAAAAAATCTTCTAAAATAATTATAGTGTAGCAAACTATAATTATGTTCATAATTGTATATATATCTATAGTGTAATCATTTGTTTCTATACTATAAGTCACATTTTTAATAGGTGATATGATTAAAATATTGCATCGGCGAACTTTATATTTAAGTCTTACTTTCCTTATTTATATTTATTTATACATTACTAATATTTATTATCATTCGAAAAATACTAAAATATTTATGCAGTAGTTCACCTTATCTTTAGTACAATTAATAGAATCAATTTAATGACTTAAGTCTGAAAATGTTTATTGTGAATGAATATTATTAATAAGGAAGCTAGAATGATAGGTAAGGAAGGAAGCTAGAATAATCGTTTAAAGCTTCTTTATAAATAATATTATTAATGCTAAAGAGTAAATTTGTATTATTATAGTAAGGATATCATAAGTGTATTTTCCATAAATTTTAATAAGTACCGATATCTGATAATAACTTAAACTTCCATATTCTAACTAACTGTTTACATATACTACAGTTCCTATATAAACATATATGGTATGTGATAAATTGTTAAAACATGGGTGACACAGTATCTCCTTGGCACGAAATGTTTTTAAACGTTAATTAAACTTTGTACCTAATGTACCTTACTGATCACTATTATCGATCAGTAATCCTTTCCATTGTCCACTACATTTAAATTCTGTTTTATATATGTTGTTCCAACATATTTAAAGTAACCAGTCTTTACTTTTTGCTTAACATACCATTGCTGTATAATATTTTTATTAATGTACTATGATACCCAAATAAACGCTTATTATAATAAGCGTTATTATAATAATTATTTATATTAACAATTAGGTGTTTTCAATTTTTGGACTGACTGGGCCGCGACCCAATTTTATTTTGACTTCACCTTAAAGTTATTAAACACATTTGATAAATTATTCAATATCAGCTCAGTGTAGTATTTTAATATTTTAAAGATACATAAATAACATATCCACGTTATATATTATTATCATGCTTGAATATATATTTTTTGTCAAAAAATAGTTACAATTTACACACAATTTAAAAAAATGTACGAGCGAGAGAGTTCGGAAACAACCGCACAATATCACTTATCTCACACGCAATGCAGGTTCCTTTTGTGCGTTATTATTTGTCGAATTCAGCAATACCTCGACCGAGAAATACCACGGGAGCAGGCTGGATTTAGGAAAAATCGAAGAACTCATGATTACATCACGAATATTAAATGGATTATTGAAAAATGTACGGAGAATAGGTCAAATTAATACCTAACATTTATACCAAAAGGCATAACTGCATGTGGGACACGCTCCATGAGATGTCATTCTTATATCACATGATTGTATTGCTTATATCGCTCTACTCCAACTAGAGTAGCACCATTTGGAAACTGCGTATAGTCCGAGATAGTTCAGGGCGTTCGGCAAGTATGTCCTGATTATTCACACCTGTTCAATACGTACACCGAAGGCATTATGCGTAACGCTCTCAGTAGTATAGGAAGAGTAGATTCTGGCACATCACTTGACCTTTGACACCCCTCTACCTTCCCTACCCCCTCCACCCATACCCCCCACTCTCCGTGGTATGAGAATTCTTATTAAGTCTAGTTCACTCAGCTTGATTTTCCTACTTATAGATTGATCAGAGGTAGTCTAATGGTAGTAATTGATCATTCAAGTACAATTATTGATTATTTTAATTCAATATGATGAAATATAGCAACATATTGTACAATCAGGTAAAATTCAATGAGAATTCCGACTAAAAGGACCCAAATATTTTTCAAATCGATAAAGAATAAAAAAGTAAAAATATCAGTAGTATCGAAAACACGGTGATATATAAGATCGTTGACAAAATGAGCATCTTCTTGAATTAGTTCCATTGTCTAGTCAATTTTCATATTATTGAATAGTTCAATATAATTAATCATTTTGTCTTGTACTTTGTGTTTCAACTCTTTCAAGGTCAATTTATGATGTATGTTTTTCTGTATATCCTCTCCTCCAGAATTGTAGTGAGAAGCGTCGAATCTTTCTCCTTCTCGTCCTCCACCATATCTTCCATCGATTTTATTAATGTTTCCTCCTCGTCGTCAGATCGCATTCATTCCTCGTCTGTCACTGATTGATTTGAGTTTGATTTCTTGTTTGACATCTTCTGTTGATTGATATCCATGCAATATGGAAACTTTGGGAATTTCGTTTCGCCAATATCTGTGCAGAATTAGTTCAAATTGTCTTTTAAGTTTTGTAACTAATCGATTTATGGAAAAATATTTCCGTAGTAGTAAAACATTTTTTGCGTTAAATGGTAGAAGAGTCGACAGTAACAAAAAATCAATGATTGAAGTAAGCTCATGCGTTAAACAATACCTCGTGTATATGCAGTAAGTTTGCCGTAATTCGAACAATAGTCTTTTTGCATATCGGACAATTATTCTTCATGATTGAAACTTTAACATACGTAAGTTATGTTTATAAACTATCTAGTTGGTTGTATTTAGTGTATAATTTTTGATTATCTTATCGGTTTATGATTTATCTATTCTAGATGGTCTCATACAGTTAACCTGTTTTGTTCTATATTATCTTAATCTATTCCGATTGGTGATATGATATAAGTTAATTTTCACCAACTTATAACGAAATTCAATCATTGTGTACGTGTTAGCTAATAATTTTGATGGTCCACCACTTGGTTAATTTACCAAATATGTTATACAATTCTTACATGTTAGACAAATTTATCTTATTGTTGATGTTTAGAATATAATTTTATGATACTATTTGGTTATTCAAAACGTAAATTTTGAATAATATTTAGAATGTTATATTTCAATATGTATTTTTGCACAAATAATTAATTATTCTAATAAATAAAATAGTTTTTTAAATTTTAGATGGTCTCTTACACCGTTTGTTTCGTTCTATATTGTCTTAATTAATGCCGATTGGTCATATATGTGAATTTTGACAAAATTATCGGGGAAGTGAAGGGGGTAGGGGGGTCTAAGGTCTAGTGGTGTGCCAGAATTGACCCTTCGTATACCACTGCTCTCCATGATTTTGATGGTGGTCTAAAGATAAATGGCACGCTGGTAATCGCCGCTATGCTGACGAGATGACCTTCATCGCCACATCACACGTAGACATGCAGACCTTGATAGAAAAAATACGCGTTGCAAGTAAAAATGCTAACTTGCTCCTGAAGGTCAAGAAAACGAAAATTATGCAGGTGGTCAACGGAGGGAAACATCAATTCACAACAAATGGCGAAAACATTGAAGACGTCGAATATTTAAACTTAATGGGATACTTCATTACAAAACGAGGATAAAGCATCAAAGAAATCAAACGGCGGATTGGTATGGCACACTCAGCAGTATTCGATTTCAACAACTTATGGAAAAGCCATCAACTCAATTTCAACAACAAGATCAGACGTGTTAACTGTCTAATTTTCTCAATCGCAACGTACGGATGACCCAGAATGAAAAAACAAAAACAAATGCATTTGAACTTTGGACATGTAGTAAAATACTTCAACTCGGCTGGCACGAGCACAGAACAAACGAATTTGTGTTAAATAAAGACAAATGCCGAAAAGTCTGGTAAACATTGTCACGAAAAGAAAAATTTAATATTTTGGTCACAACAGTCGGCGAGTTGAAGAATCGCTTGAAAAGTTTGTTATGCAAGGACATGTTGAAGGTCGTAAAAATTGTGGCAGACTAAGAACCAGATGGATATATCACATCAAAGACCACATGCTGTAACCCGCAGGACAACACATCGGCTGAAAACCATAACGATGGATAGAGATAGCTGGCGATATGAAACATACGGAACCACCAAAGGACGAATATCGCGACCTTAAGGATCTACGGTGACGTTCTCAGATTAATTATTGTAATTCGCTGTAGATAAACTATTAAAGATATATCTTTGTACTAGTAGACGTTTCGATTGGACTATAATCAAAATGTACTATATTATTTATTTGCAATATGATGTACGAATATTTTATTTTGTAATATTATGTAGTAATGGTATATTCTAGTATATCTATCTAAAATTAAATCTTTTTCGTTTTAATTATTCCCATATTATGACCTTAAAAATATGAAATAATAAAAATATAAATCTGATCGATGCGGCTGGATTTCAACTTCGATTCCGGTAATTATTGTCAATGTTCATAACTCATAGAGATTGGATAGCAGCGCTAGTAGGTACACATTCGATTTCTGTGATGAAAAAGAATATGAATTGTTGATAATTTATTCCTAATTTTTTAAAACTTGTTCCAATTTACACTGTTAGATTAAGTTTGTAAATTCACAAAGTAAGAATGTGTAACACTTTGACAGGGCGCTTCGTAACTTTAGAGTGCGGTTTGTTAAAAGTGTTACAAATATTCTTACTTTGTGAATTTACAAAGCGGCTTGTCACAAGTTTGACAAATACACAAATTTTATAAATTCACAAAATGACTTAAATACCGCTTTGTAAATTTTACATAATTTATAAATAAATATAAATTTCAGAAAAATTTTATGAAAAGATAAATTTCTATTAAATAAAACGTTCTAACTTTGTAATTGAACGTAAATCATTATAATTTAATATTTTACATTTTTAATTAATAACTTTTTAACTTACATTTTAACTTCTTTTAATAACACCCTATTTTAATATTTTAAAGGTATATCTTAACGAAATATGTTTTATATATACATAATGTGTAACAAGTAAAACGTTTAGATACATTTATACTGTTCGTGATACATAAATTGGTAAATTAGAATGTCTATTAATTTATATTAATGAAAGAAAATTTGTGATCGAATTACGATTTAATCTAATATGTCTATATTTGCAATAAAAATATAGCCTACAGATGTGCTCATTTCCATTAAAAAAATGGACAGATTTAAAAAAGACTGTATTAAATAATAATAAATTTATTATATCTGATATATATGAAACATAATAATTTATTACATTATTATATTCTTAATGTATAATAAGTGTACAACCTAAACTTGACATCAAAATATTTAATAGAACATTTATATTTATATATTAAATTATACTGAATATATTCAACATATATATTTTTCAGAAAAACAAAAATTAAAAACTATTTTAAAACAAAAAGGGGTTCTTCCTAATTTTTTTTCATCACGTTTAAACAAACAACATCTTTTTTTATTGTATTAATTGAATTATAAATTTAAAAAATATATTTTATTCGTCTATAAATTAAATAATAAAGTGGGTTGTTTAATGTAACATTATTTCTTTATAGTAACTTTAATTTATCTAAAAATGAAACAATCCATTTAAAGTATTTCACTTGTAAAGTATTAAATAATTATTACATCATACCGATTAAACCATACAAAGGATTTTCTTACGTATAACATTTGTTTTATAATTAGATTCAATGAAACAAATTAGAAATTTAAAATATTAATAATAAAAGATAATAATTTTTCTATATTTTCTATATGACTTTTTTATTTACCTGAAACGTCATATCATCTGTACTTGATATACGTTTTACAAAATTAATTGAATTTTTATTTAATAAACGTTAATAAATGTAAAAAAGACAAGAAATATTTGACAGATAAATCAGGAATTTTAATTTTTTTTTTTAGTAATACAAAGTCAACTTATAACGTAACAGATGCAAAGCTACATATAATGTTAAATTTTTGAAAACCTCTTAAAATGTTATTAATATAGCCTGTGTTTCAATTGTTAATATTGACTTATGTCGATATAGGTTATTATTAACACTTTATTATTTAGATTTTAATAGGTTTAGTTTCCTGTTTTAATTATATAAGAACACTTAAAAAATCAACTCTATAAATACATATTAACTATTCGAATTGTTACTAAAATAATTACTCAAATATTAAAAAATAAGTTACTCAAATAATTATATTTTATATCTATTGACATATTATGTACAAAAAGCAAACATCTTTAGATATTTTATATATCATATCTGAACCAATATGATATTTTTTCATGTACAGAACAGTGATTTACATTTTAAATAATATATTACATAATAATTACATATTTCTTACTATTTATGTATTTTTTTCATAATTACATTTACATTGTACCTTAATTGTTATTCACATAACCAGTTTCAGTGTAAGTAACGGAAATAGTAATACTTCTAATTGTTTAGCAAATAATATTTATTAGATTATCAAATATTATTAAGCGTTTAGTTTTTTGTTAAATGTTTGAAAAATATATTTTTTAATAAAATGAATTTGAGATGTTAATTTAGAAATAATGTTAGCTTTATTTAGAAACACATGCATATTTTTAAATGACATATACTTTTCAAGTAGCGTTTAATTTAAATTGTTATTATTAATAAAAGATTCTGAATTATAGTTATATATAGAAATAATTATTAATGATTAATATCGTTTTTTATAACTCATAAACACCGCTTTCACAAAAATTAATAAATAATTTTTTATTCCAGTAGCTAATATTTTATTGAAATAACTGTAAATTTCGTAAAACATATATGTATGTGTATAATACAATATAATATGTATTTTTTTTATAATAAACTGTTAAATGTTAAAATACAGCTTTGAATAGATATTAATATCATAAAATGTCATGATTAAATAATCCTAAAATTTTATAAATTATCTATTGTAATTTCTATAATCTGAAATTAGCCAACTACCTTACTATGTTTTATAATTCTGTACTTATGGTGCCTTTTAAACACGAAAGAAAGAAATATATATATAAATTTGTTTCATTATTATTGCTGGCAGTGTTCATAGAAAAACATGGAATGGGGTCGGGATGTTTTTAATTTTTAGTTAAATTTAAGAAAAAACCTGTTTGGCTAAAGAAAACTACACAAATGTTTGGAAATATTCCAATATTTGGAAATGTAAAAAGGACACATTTTATTTATTAACTAAAGCTTTTTTGAAAAATAAACTAATTTTGATTTCTATTTATTTCCAAAGGCTTATTTTAATTATGTATAGCCTACCTTTATAAACAGGCACAATTCGTTTGTTATTTTTAGTTATTATGTATCTTTTTGTGTTATATAAATTTTGTTTTTTTCCTAAAGGACACATTTTAGGTGATCTGTTTTTATCTTGGGTACCCTTGTTACTAAATTAGTGTATTAAGCTAATTAAATTTTACCTTAAATGTTTTATATTATTTTTGACATCAAGGTCAATATTTGTACACAAAAATAGAGGCACTCTTATTTGAAAGGGGGTTCGTTTGCACTCATAAACATCCCTCCATCTGGAGTTAACCATATATGACTTCAAACATCAATTCCAAAAACAATAAAAAAGATAAATAAATTTATAAAATTATAGCAAGCCTAGATCGATCAATAATCAAGGTAAATAATTAAGGTTCGGGAGGTGAGGTTAAACGATACAATATCTGCTTTGTAATTTGCAATATTCAACATGGATGGATATGTTAGATTTTGTTAAGTACAGAGTAATGTTTACTAAAATATATACATAGAAATCGGTTGGTTAGTGGTTGCTATGTTGCATGGTTGCATGTTATTTAAATTGTGACAACAAAGCGGAATCGTACAACCGCTGCTATCCGACATCTATGGATATATATCATAATATTATTTTATTGACGATATCCGATATAATTAATTTTTTTTATTAGGTCTACACGCAGCATACTCGAAGGTCTAGCATGTAAATATGCTCCGATGTTTCAATAAATAATTGTATTTTTTCGGTAAAATCCCATGATTATGTGTTATTACACAATATTAAGTACCTATCATTCTGATACTCAGATATACTTTCTTCATTAGCAATTCTGCACAGTGTCCTAACCTCCTCTAATCACACACTTTGCACCCCAGAACAACCATTCCAGCTACGTATCCATCCATCCAGCTCAACTGTACCAATCACCAAAAGAGGGATTAAGGCCATGTTCCGTGTATCTAAATTCCTTTGCAGATTATGCCTACATAATTTCTTTTTTAATGGATATGATTATTATTTATTTTGATACTTTATAATTTATTAAAAAATATTATGTAAATAATTTTTAAATAACACATACGATTTTATACATATTTACATGCGAATACTAAATAATTTCTACATTTTGTTATATTTAACGCAAAATATAAACAAATACATCCTAAAAATGTGAAAATGTTATGACATTATAAATATTGAAGAAGTATAGACCAATAAAAAATTAAACGACCTTGATACTTTTAAACATATGTTTTAAATGATCTTTTAAATAATTATTTTAATAAATAATTATTACATTTTTATTATCTGCTCGTGTACTTAACAGGCCTCCCAATCGTATTTATTTCTGCGACTATTTCAGTCGATATCATAGTCGATATTCACTGGCTGTTTGATGCTGAAAATCTAGGAAGGGAGAAGCGAATTCTATTGGCTACTAAATATCCTTCTCTAAATATCCGTCTCTGCTTTTGGACAGATGATAAGCTTATTTACAAGTAGGTAATTCGTTCCAAATCTTATTCAATCTCTTGCAGATAAGATGGTACATAAGTTGATGTCGTTGAAATACGTTATACTTGGTCTGACAGTAGTTGTTCTCTGTTTTATCGGTAAGTACCTTAGACAATTTTTATTTGCTATTCGTAATAATATACACATTCGCCACGATCCCAAATATTCATAGTGAATACATTCATATAATAGTGAAAATTTAAACGTTTAGATTCATTCTATCTTAACTCTATATACTAATAGAAAATACAAAATGAATAATATCGTTCTAAATTCGTTTAATATTTTCGGAAAAATAGTAGCAATAATTTCTGCTAATGTACAGTAAAATTAGTTTATTTTAACCTTAAGATAAAATGTATATAGGTATCTAGCATAGTAACTTAGTTTAATTTTTTATGAAAATTAAAAAAACGAAACCACAATAATGGTAACTTTAGAACCACTACGGGAGTAAGGGTGAATTTTACCACAATTTATAATACCACAGTTCTTTAAAAGCTTAACCGATATTTACAACATTTCAGTAAAACCCTACTTATTCATGATTGTTTATGTTGACGATATTATGCGAATTTGGACGTTTCGCGTACCGTACAGACGGAAAGCTAATTTCCAAAACTGTCTGAATGAAACCGACAGTTCGGAAATCAAATATACTAAATCAGATGTAAATGTTTAAAAAATTGGAAAATACATTTTTAATGCGTTTGCCTTATATTACGTTTACTAATGGCATTTTATTATTATTATAGTGTTTGCTAATATTTATGTATATGAAATTATTGGGAAAACCACTTGCGAATTAATGGGTTTAAGAAATATGGAGCATTTCCTTAGCTTTACTAATTGTAATCGTAAACGGTATTAAACTATAAAAATATATCACACAACTATTGAATGTGAAAATAATGATAAATCCGCCTAATGTCCGTACTTTTTGCGAACCGTCCAAATTCGCTTACGTCGGCAAAAATTACATAGTGTAAAACTAAAAAAATAAATACTTAATTAGACAGATTATTGATGCGAACATTTATAGAAATATATCTATAACAAACTTTTCAAATATCTAAAATCATGTTAAAAAAACATTGGATTATTCAATATTTTTATGCTAATGCATTTTTAGTGTTGTCACATTGAAACGTGTGATATATGTTAGTTTAAAAGTTAGAATATATAGAACAATATACATGCTATTATTATATAATATATTTTTATACCAGGTAAGAATATTAATTAACTCAGTAATAAAATTGAGTATGGTAAAATATAGGTTACTATAAACACCCATCACATATACCACAGCTTAATATTATTGTTTTATAAATCGTTTATTAATTTGTAATGCTGACATCTCATCAACCATTTAAAGTTCGCACTAGATTTCGTAGTGATGTAAAGTATACAGCCAGATAGATATGTATCTAGTTGACATGATAAATCGTATGATTAAATTTGATGTAATTCGATTCATATACTACAGTATAAGTTAAGGAGTTAATTATTGCATCATCAGTATCGATCAATAACATTTTAAATTCACTTAGTAAAATATTGTGTTTTCCAAAAACAATTCCTAGTAACAAAAATGTCAATTCACGAAATTATGCAGGTTATGTATAACTAAATAAATAATATATTTCAAGTTTTTAAATTCGAATAAATTAATAAATAATAAATGCGAAACATTTATATACGCAATAAAAAAATTAAATGCTTATTGCGATCTTAATTTATGTTTATGGGACTAAAACAAATTATTTGTTAATTTGTTAGAAATATTTATTATTCGTTTTCAAAATTGTAAACTTTTTATTATATATGGAGGCACGTCCATTTAATGTTTTTAAATTTTACTGCGTGTATACAAACAACATTATAACATTTTTAAACAATACAAATATTTTAAAAGGCTTCCAAATATTCTCAATTAAGTTATTGATCGACTTTTTTGGTGAAAAGTATTGAATTATTTCCCAATGTTGCGGTTTTCATTTAGTTGTTCATTTGAAATACTTCATTGTTGCAACAATGAAGTAAATTGCAACATTTAATTGTTTAAATTAATTATTTCTAACATACTGACCTTCATGTAACAAAGAATTTAAATAACCTAATTTCTTAACTTGTATGTCAACAAATTCACATTAAACATTTTCTTTCCCCCTTCGTATATATTTTTTAACATTACATATTTTGTATAATATACATATAATTATTTTTATATAAATAATATTGTTATAGGCTACACATACAGTATATACCAGAACATATACATGCAATACATTGTGTTGCGTAGCAGAATTCTAAAACATTAAAACTTATTGCAATCTCTATAATATGTATACATAGATAGCAGAGAATTGACAAACTGTTTCATACCATAATAATTATATATTTGGCATGTACCAAATTTGTGTCCTTGTCAATATTTTTTTCTCAGAATTATAATATGGATTACATAGTGATAGCTTAAAATTAGGGATAATGTAGTATTAATATTTAGTTAAGACATTCACGATAGTATCGACTATAACTGACATCATTTGAAATGAGAATATTATTGCTTTTATAAGTTTTTCAACGAGCAATTATTATATTTAAGTAAAATGATTATTTAATTTAAGATCTAAGAAATTTTGGTACTTTTTAATTGATATTTTATAAGTTGTTATAAATAAAGTTTGAATAAATACAATTATAAATACAATTATAAATACAATTACAATCATTAAATTTAATTTAATAATATATTTATATTTTTCTGAGTCGCACAAAGTAAAGTTATTTTTATTAATAATTTATACCTATAATGTGTTAAGTTTATTCTATAGTTTATGCTTTATTTGACTTTTCTGAAATCAATTAAGCATACTCAACTGGGCTAACATATATAAATGGTTTCTTGTAGTCCTTAATTCTATTCAAGAGAAGAGGCCCGTACCTGCCCCCCACACCTTGAAATTTATATATTTTAAATTCTATCTTGTACAGCAATACACTACAAACAGGAAAAATCCATCTACAGACCGATGTCTGGGTATTTCTATAATTATGAGCATACATGTCGAGTAGTACTGTATACTTAACATTGCAAAGTAGGAATGATATATGTGACCTATCAATCCGCGAGTAAGCTCAATATTCATGCACTTGACAACTAGCCCTATTTCTAAGGAAGTCTATACTGTACAATTATTCCATTGAACATCATAATCTCAAATATTTGCGTGTAATCAAGTTCATGATATACAGAAAAAACATGCGAAACTGAATAGTAATATAATTAATGATAAATTGTTTATTGAAGACAAACACGTGGAGTAGTTAAGGATATAATAGTATTATGATAGTGATAATAATTACCCAGATCATCTCCACATATATACATATATATATATATATTCCATCGGATAATTGTTTATAAGTAATAAATAAACACTAAGCGCAGAGCCAGTACAAACAGCAGAGAGACAGAGAACTATCGGTTTCGAGATATTCAGCTCTCATCAGGTACCCTGGTAATATTTGTATGTATAACCAATAATTTAAACAGAAAATTAAACGTATGGTATTACCTTGATGTGAATTGTTCATGGGAACCCATACCTTTATTGAAAAATGCTATTAAATTATTTCAAAAAACTTTTGGTGGCCGGATAATCAACATAATGGATACTTTTCCAGTAATTAATATTATAATTATATCAATGCTTAGTTAAATAATATTATTTTAAAATGAATGTTGTATTATTTAACATATTAACGCCTTAGATAAGCAGTATTTTCAATATTCATAAAAATGGATGTAAATATGTAATAATACGTATAATATATATAATCATAAACACTAACTTACAATATGAGAACATATATATTTTCGTAACTTATTAGTGTTCCCTTAAAAACTATATGAAACAACCTGATCAAATTTTAAATAATTATGTTTGTTATAAATTGGAAGCTACAGTACTGTGCAAATTAATTGCAACCCCTTCAACAATGTGCAAATTAATTGCAACCCCTTCAACAATGTGCAAATTAATTGCAAACCCTTCAACAATGTGCAAATTACGATAGTAGGCTATTACACTTACGAAATTTCCAATTACTCTAATATTAGATTTTGGAAATTCCAAATTACTCTAAATTAAGATTTTTGAAAATACAAATTAAATTCGAATATAAAATATAAATTATTATTAGAAAAATCCCATTTTCTCCACGTCTGTTAGTGC
>JAUZND010026083.1:0-24073 GCA_034780555.1 Coelogynopora nodosa
CACATCCCATGCTCCACACCCCACACTCCAAATCCCATGCTCCACACCCTACACTCAACAGCCCATGCTCCACACCCAATACTCCACATCCAATGCTCCACACCCTACATCCCATGCTTCAAACACAACACCTCATGCTCAAAACCCAACAACTCACGCTCCACCTCTCACACCTCATGCTCCACATCCAACACCTCATGCTCCACACTCCACATCTCACACCCCATGCTCCACACCCCACATCCCACACCCCATTCTCTAAATCCCACACCCCATGCTCCAAACCCAACACCTCATGCTCCAAACCCAACACCTCATGCTGCACCTCTCACACCCCATGGTCAAACCCAACACCCCATACTCCACATCCCATGCTCCACACCCTACACACCATGCTTCAAACCCAACACCTCATGCTCCACCTCTCACACCCCATGGTCAAACCCAACACCCCATGCTCTAAATCCCACACCCATGCACCACATCCAGCACCTCATGCTCTGCAACCCACACCCGACACCCAATGCTCCGTATCCCACATCCCATGCTCCAAACAACATTCCACACCCCATGCTCAAATGGAAGATACTTTTTCTAGTGTAGGCCGATAAAAATTATATCAATGAAATACAAAAATACTCAAATCGAGAAAATTTATTTTTTCTTGAAATATAATTCAATTAAACTACTGTTTATATGAAGAAATGTAATTTATTAATATATTTATACATAACAAATTATAATAAGGAATAATTGAGGCTATGAGTATTCATTACCAAAACAACAATATTATAAACATATAAACATAACTCATCAACTTCATACTCTAACAAATCACCATTAGTTTACTGAAATAATTTCCATTCAGAATATTAACTCGTTAATAAATATCTTTATTTAACATTACTATTGTTATGACTATTGATTATTTGGTTAAAACTATACGTTAGTTAGTATCAGTAATTAAATATAATTATATTTCTCCTCCAAATTATTTAAATTCCTTCTATCTGCAAACTCTGCATAATTTATATCACCCGGAAAGAGTTCAACGAAGTTCGCTATGTATGCTCTATATAAATATGAATATATACACAACATGAATGTGTTGTACGTTATATTAACTTTCTATAATTTGAGCTATGGTAGCGATAGACATTAAACGGAATTAATATGTTAAAATCATTATAATTACAATTAAAGAGTTTGCATGATAAATATATTTTGATATTATATAAAGAAATATATTATTAACTTATTAATCTAACAATAAAAAAGGCTTTATCAAAAATGAAAAATTAAGCTTACCATGTTGGTGAAATATTGAACTTAGGAAAAAGTATTGTTTGCGATACGGATACTTGGTAAAAACCTATTTACGATATTTCTAGAGAAACTACTTACTAACCGAATGAGCACTACAGTTAGAGGTTAATCTACAGAAGGTCTATTTAAATGTTTGGGATTTGTATGAGCTTGGTTCCTCAAAGAAGAAAAAGATCACATCATCGTCGACATTAGAAACAGGCTTAACTCGATTTGTTTTAGGTTGAGTTTTTAAGTTTTCTAAATTGCCTATTGTTTATTTTTAAATTAAAATGAATGCAACTTAATAGGTCACTAGGCAGGTTAATTGGTCGACTTCTGTTTTATTATATTATTACAGACTATTATTGGAACATAACAATCTAAATTAAAAAAATTGATTTTCGCGCCTTTGGTACTATGGCCAACGATATATATATATATACAAAGTTTAGGCAGGGTAGAGTGAGCCTTAGTTCATTGCAGCAGTTCGAAGTGCATGTATAGACATACCAACTATAACCAGAATACTTTATAACTCCAATAATAAATACATGTTTTTAGTTAGAATATTTTTGTTTAGCTGCTTAAAACCTATTTAATCAAAAGATAAACTATTTCATTTGCCAAAATAGATTCTAAAGAAATAACAGATGCTAAATAATTTTAAACTTTACCAAACAGACAATTTTCTAGTAGGTATCTACAAATTCAGTCTTGTCCTTTATGCGAATACACATTTCTAAATAACAACAAATGCTCATCCAATGGGTTTTTACAAACTAACGCTTTATTATAAAAGAGTCACAAATGAACGTTCCAACAATATAATGTATAATTGTGAACATAACGGTTCCATTATGAAAATAAACATTGCTTTCACTTTGTGAAGAGTGAATTGTCTAAAAGTTGGTAAAAATATTAATATCTTTTTAGACAATACTGAAAGAAAACATTTAGTGCTCCTCCTAACATTGAAATAGATTTTTATAAGAACTAATGGAACTAATGGAACAAATGCAATTAATGCAACTAATGCAACTAATGTAACTAATGTAACTGATGGAACATTTCATCATGTTTTTTTAGCTAACATATTTACAGTGTCTTTGTAAAATACTGTTTAGAAATATTTATATTTAGATAAGTATTTATATTAATAATGACCTTTTGTTAAACAAAGTAATGACATAATGATACATAAGAAAGAGTCATGCTTATGTTTAATACTAATATATATCTCATTCTTATTTTAAGTTAATTGATCTTGTCGTCATTTAAATAATTAAGTTGAAGCGTACATTTATTTCAATGTTAAATTTCAATAATATTACAAAAACATTATCGATATAACGAAAATTATTGCATTTATTTGTGTAGCACAAGTAGGCTAATTTAAAATTTGAACTTTATTTCTCTATATAGAACTGTAATATTAGACATATTTAGAATATTCTAGTAATATACATATTTTAAGTTCATTACGCAATATACTTAACTTTCAGTTGGAATTATATATTTATATTAACAACATTTATTAAACGGATTATTTTTGTGTAATATTAGCTAATGGAAAATGTCATAATAAATTTTAAGATTTAATTACAGAATGATTAAAACGTAAAATATATTATATAGTGGGTAGTATAAAGGACATATTGTATATTATTTAAATATTGATTAGACATACATAGACCAAGAACAATTAAAAAAAACTGATAATGCTAGCATATCTGTGTTAGTGCTTACATTACATTACATTTAATTTATTTTAATAATAATAATATATTTCACTACAATATCTTCACGATGTATAATTATAAAGAGGGAATGGTAAAAAGTAGAAACTGCTTAGATGTGCACGATTATATACGGCTGTTGAAGAGGTGAAACATACTTTGATGATTCCAAAGTTGAAGCGAAATATCTAATTAACGAAGAATCAGATAACAACGAACCGGCCTTCAAAGAAAATGTCGAAAGCAACATTTAGGTATCTATAATTATGAGGAAATAGATTAATCTGTACCTCACCAATATGGTTCACATAGTGCAGTTGACTATAATTCTATTTCATCGCCTCTTCAAGAAACAAACAAAAATGTTGTAATTACAATACAAGGAGTGGGAGGCCACACGATTATAGGGGCGCACCGAGGAATTTTTGAGGTTGAGGTTTAAGTTTTGAGGTTGGGATATAATATTACTAGTGTAGGTATATCAGAAGTGTGTTCGTTCAACTGGCTTGTTCTGTTCTATCTGAAAGCAGTTAACAGGACACGGATGAAAATCTTCAAAATTTTTGGAAATCAATGCGCAGAATATCAGAGGGTTTTAATCCTTTTAAATTTACAGGTTTGACTTGCCAACTAATCACTTTAAGGTCTCTTTAATGGAGAACAATCTCTTTTTTAAAAAGTTAAAGCGTAATTTAAATAAATATTTCTGATTTAAATGATGGTAACTCATTTTGTGTTTGACCATTCTGCAGTTCAGTGCTGATTGTTGTTTTTTTATTTAAATCATATCTTGTTGTGATAATTTTATCAAATTTTATTTCTACGTATATGTGGCAATTGCATTGATAATTTCTGGTTTGTTATTATTTTTAATTTTGATTAGTGTTGTACGGAAATTAATAGGGGGATTTGAATGTTGTCATTTATAAATTAATATCAGATGTAGGCCTATAGTTTAAAATGGATGGACTTTCTAAAATTGGGTTAATAAAGCAAAGGAAAATAAAAATTTAGCATATAAAAATGTAGGATAAAAGTTTTTATTTTGTGTTATTTCTAAATATATCTTACCTGCATAATGTTCTGTTCATAAAATATAATTTTACTATTTTGTCAATATACTATAAAAACGTGCTTTTGAAATTACATTTTAAATTTTAGAATTTTCGTCACATCATGAGGTAATTTTTCTAAGCGCTGTAGCTATACCGATTACAGCTCTTCAAAATTGGCAAACAACCGAATAATTGCAATCGACTTTAATGTAAATATTGGATTAAATGTAATCAAAATGCTATTCAGGGAGATGGGATAGCTATGACTTAAAATATAATATATATGAAAACTGTGTGAACATGTACGAGTATTATTCGAACAAAAACTTTGTTTCAATTAATATAATAGAAAGAGTACATGTGGATAATTAAAATTAGAATATAAAGTAGATATTAAAAAAAAATTACTAAATAATTTTGTTAGATGCGTATATCGTCTTTTTACCTAGAAAGGCGATATACGCAACGAAAATATTATTTATAAATTACTAGGTAAGGCCAAACTATAATGTATACTTTCTATTTCACAGTAAATATTTGACATTTTGCTATCCAAAAGCGAATTAGAGTCTCTACAGGAAATTATGCATGATCTTATTTGAACTTGTGAAAAATGTACAGGACGGTGTACTATCATAAGAGCGAATATTAAACTGAGAGAACATTAAATAAAGCGAAAATAATATCTTTGAACTGAGCGAAGTTTAAACTGAGCAAAAATTAAATTAAGAAAAAGTTGAATAGAGCAAAAGCGATTCATCAGAAGTTTTAATTGTACGAACATTTAACTTAGCACAAAAATTGAGCGAAGTTTAAATTGAGAGAATAAAAAATCAATCAATTATACACACAGATTTTGAAGTGAACAAATTGTAACTGCTTATTGTTTGCTAATTGATAGGGAGATTAGTGTCGTGCAAATTTTTAGATAATTTTATTGAAGTATAAAATCAAATCAATTGTCTTTTATTAATCTCGTCATGCCACCAGCCAAATCGACTAACTCGATTTTTATTAAAAATACCACACGAAATAATAAATAATTAGCGATGACGGTAACACCAATTTTGATTTCTCAGTTAATTCGATCCACAATGACTAGTGATTATGCGCATACAGGGCATGCGTTTTTCAGGGCAAAATCATAATAGTGTACAATAAAAAAAATTATTTTATGCATAAATACTCAAAATAATAGGGAGACTTGCAGACGCCCCGGAACTTTAAGAGGTACAATATAAGTGCCTTTGTTGTGAAGTACTCATTGACTACAGTAATAAGACTATACAAGTTGTACCTAAGTACTGAAGTTATATGCAAAGATATTAAAGAATACTAATACTCGTTCTTTAGTATCTTTGGTTAAAGCTAACAATTACAATTTTTTGACAAATGCAAACAATTTGGGAGTCTAAGTATTAAGGAATAAATATCTAGTGTGTCAGAAAAGAAAAAACGGATAATTATTCTTATCTTATACTTGCTCGCATTCAAAGTCAAAGATTGGTTAATATTTCGCTCAGTTTAAAGTTCGCTCAATTCAAATTTCGCTCTGACATTCAAAACTGCAAAGTTTACAGTTTGTACAAAACTCAAATCATACAATTCGACAGCAGGATACAGTTTATAAATAATAGTCGATTTGGGATTATTAAACCTCCAATAAACACAACAATATAGACGGTTTAATTAATATCTATACTTTATGAGTTTCAAAGATCAACTAGTTCATCTATTACATTAGATTAGATAAAATTATGTTTTTAGTAATTTTAATATATTCCATAAGCTTCAGCAAATGAATATTTAATTTTCTACAACATTTTGCTTTGTTCGTACATTTATAGTGCCATTGAACGATACTTTCAACATTATTCACCTAAAATGAAACTCCTGTAATGTCGTATATAAGAAGCGACGAATTTGATATAGTGTGTAATATAATTTAACTTGGAAGCTTCGTTTTGTCTAGCCATATGCTGACACGGTCTACAAATTTCTATTACATTTAATTATCAGCAGAAATCTATGTTTTGAATAGATACAGGAGTTGGTTAGTAAATAATTAATCCCCGATTAAGCAGTCTAACGTTTCCTTTGGTGGAATATTTTTCTTGTAATTTGTCATGTTTGTAATCTCAAGTATCAAGAGTCCTATAAATCAGATATATTTATGTAGAAATGGTTCATTAAAGTGACATCAAGAATTAATCAAGAAAGACTTCATTAAAATCAATTTCATGTGTTGATTTGCTAGACATAAATTACTTTAAAATGACACATTTTTTTGAATAAGGAATTTTAAAATGTTCGTCATCTAAATACATATGTATACCATAAGAAATTAAAACTCTATCTCAGATTATATTAGTTTAAATATTTATCAGTTTTTTAATATAAAATTAACAATATACGTAATCGATAAATATTATGATATCCGATAACCGATAATTATATAATAAACATTCTATCTTACGCGATATTTGTTTAAAATGTCGATTAGTATAGCTTATGATATTATATTATGTGTTTATAATAATATATGACAATAATAATTGTAAAACATTTTCTACATGGAAAAATCAACCAGCGGTAGGTCAATAAGAGTATACAGTGACGTCACAATTGACCGATAAAATGTCGGTTAGAACAGATAAAATTATTGTTATATCGTTAATAATTGTAACCAACTATCGTCTATTGTAATGTTGATAATAATATCTATTGTTTATGTATTTTATGATTCGTTGATGGTATTATAGGTTAGAATCTCACATATGATCTGTCTGCGAATCCAATTGGTTTGTTCTATTATCTGATTTAGTTATCTTTAATGTTAAAACTTTTCACATTTCTCTATTAGCTATGTGAATGTGAATGTGACCATGAATGTCAATGTCAATGTAAAAGTTAAAGTCAATGTTCATAGTTTTATTTTTAATAAATTATTTATTGCAGCTTTTCGTTTTTATGTTATCCCATTTCGAAAATGTAAAACAAGCCTCAAACTATAAATATATATATATTATACTAATAGACCTATATATATTTGAATTTCATGATTATTTTTGAAAACTTTATATTTAATAGTGTTATATATTAATGAAATTTATATAAATATATAAATATTAAGAATATTGATACTACTTAAAATACATAACATATAACTTTTTTGTCAAAATTCAAAACTAATAAAAAATTATATATTAAAGTTCCGATTTTCTGGAGATAATACCCAGTCTGCTCCAACCATTCTGATTACAGTTACATAATAAAAAAGAATGGAAAGATTAAAAAAAAAATTATTTAAAAAATAAATCTCTTTATTAGAAGACCTCTGGACCAACAGAGGCTCAAAACATGTGATAAACATACAAGTGAACAAACCGACTAACAATGCCGGGACATGTAAAAACAGGCGTTTATATACCGGAAAACTCCGAAAGTGAAACCGGAAGTGTAGTAAAACAGTAGATTTTGCATATTCATATATTCAAATGTTTGTAGGTATGCAACTTATACAGTTAAAGTTTGAGGAATATAAACAGGATCGTACATGGTAAGTAAACTGTCAGTATCAACTCTAGAATAGTAATCGGCCGGATTTTCAGCCGAAGGTACATATGTGAAGAAAATATTTTAAATTTTTGCTAACGAACCAATAACACGAACGGAATCGCAATCCATTGGACTTAAACGTCTAAGTCTGCCAATGACTCCTAGGTTATCGGTACGGATCGTGTCGTTATGTTGGGCTGCTAACACTGCCCAGAGAACAGCCCACAACTCTGCTTGCTGCTGGGTGGTCTGGGGTATCTGGACAGTGTTAGCAAACCCATTCGGATCGATTACAGCTATTCTTGTCATAGTTGCGTCTGTCGTCCAGACAGATGAATTAGGTTTATCACGAACGAGGCTAATCCAATTTCCGTTAAGTAAGGGTTGTACTGTTCTCCAAAGAGCAACCGAAAGATTATCGAGGCGCGTGAACGCATAGCATAGTAAATTATTAAATACACTTACTTAGTACATAATTATTTATTTTTAAAATAATAATTTAATCATAATTATCAATAATGTCTAAAAAAGTAATTATTATTTGTAATCATTATTTTTGAAATTAATCTGTTTTTTTAGTTTCCAGATAAAAAAGATATAAAAAACGTAACTCATGACTAATTAATTATAATAATATTATTCCAAATTTGGAACTTATAATTTGTTAAAACAATCATTAGAAAGAGATAAACAAAAATAAATTAAAACAAAAATTTCAGAACTTACTTTATAAAGTATATTGTAACGTATTGTGAATAGAACGTTTAATTTTTTAATTCTAATATGTATTAATAATTGCATACATTATTAATTTACGCGAAAAAATTTGAATTTATTGGCTTTCTATAAAATTCTTTGTAAACGATTATTATTTAGTTCTAACAAAGTAATAAGAAAAGGTGTCAAAAAAAGACATCAAATACATCTGAATTGTTTAGTTTAAATATTTGTATTCTTGTACGTGCATACTTTTTTACCAAACAATACATTTTGATCGTGATGTAATATTTGTATAATTCATTTCATTTCACTTGAATGAATTGCAGTAAAATGATTGTTAAGAAATTGAGAGATCAACGATAAAATCAGAATTTATCATAAATCTTTGGAACAAATTTTCAGCAAATAAATATACTTTGCAACACGTAACATCTAATTGCCACAGTTGAAGTACATAATAAAAATACATCATTATTATTAATTATTAAAACCAAAAATATTATTTATATAAATTTACAAAACAATAATATATAAATAAATATTTTTATCTGAAAATGTTTTCCACGTCATTTGACCTATTTATAAAGTGCGTCCAATCGATCGACACATGTTTGTTTTGTAAAGACATTCTTGTGTGTCCACAGCGCTCAATCGTAGGAACACATTTACCGTCTCACTGGTACAAAATTTAAAACTGAGAGAATATCGCATAAATATATGACTTTTATGAAAATGACTTTATCTTATTATTAAAAAGTATCAATTTAATTGAGATTAAATTATAATGTATAGGAGCATAAATCTTCAATAGTTTTCAATTATAAATTTATATATTTTAAAATACAAAATTATCTAAAATCTAACTGCAATGAAACAACCAACAAAAAGAAGGGCTATGTTAACATTCCTAAACCTTTGTTTGTTAACAGTTTCGGCTCACCTGGCCACACTTAGAAATTAACTTACGCAAAACACATAAACATACAGTAAAACAACAAAAAAGAGGATAAAATACATTCCTACCAATTCCGTTTCGATATTGCGTGCTTATAATTGATCTTCCTCAACAAGAAGACATTAGATCAACAAAAAATACCAACTTTATTATTTAACAATACATTTTAACAAACATAGTCTACTATTACAAGAACATGTACAAACAAATCATTTGCCGTGAGAATTAGTTTTCTGGGAACACTCTAATTCTTTAAAAGATGTTAACCCTGCCATACATACAATGTAACTGGCAAAAATCTACTCAATGCGCATTACGATATATATTTTTTAAACATTGCATCACTCCATTTTTCTTTTGTTCGTAATAATAACGTTTTTGTGTGTTCAATTAAATGTTAAACATGTTTATAAATATTTAATAGATCCTTAAAAGAGTTTCATATGGAAAATATATATTTTTAAATTCTAGCCCTTTGTTTTTTATTTGTTTCATAAGTATATAATATGCAGCTTAAAAGGAAGCATACAATAATTTATAGAAACCAAAAATACCTTCCATGTGATTCATTTACGGGTCACTGGCCTAATTAAATTTATCCAAGAATAAATCAATAAAATTTTAATGGTTTAATATAAACATAGTGATTCAATTTACTTTTAGAAAAATTCCCAAGAGACCAAATGCTTCAAGTAAGAAAATATTGTATATTTTATTAATCAAGGATTTCATTTAAAATCATTTCCTAGAAAAACTTTTGTTCAGTTAATATAAAAATATTATTGAATTATAATCACTTTACTTTGGAGAAAAAAATTAAATAGATCAAAGACTGATCTGAATAATAAGTAAAAAGTTTATACATATAATTTATTCAAAAAATTTTTTGGACAAATATGAGAGTGTATACTTGTCTACATATATGTTTTCTAACAACAATATTTTCCTTTTGATTCGATAAAAATTAGATGAATTCGATAAATAAAGTAAGCAGAGGATACAATCAACAATATTTACAAACATTTTTGTAAGTTTAAATTAAAGAGGTTATATAATTTGGTATTTTTATTAAAAAAAACATATTAACTAATGTAAAAAATAACAGTAATAACTGAAAAGTAAATATTAATCAGCAAGAACATCTATATTATAGTGTCCCAACAAATTCGTATCTACCAGAGCGTTGTCTAGGAGCAAACACAGAAAACATAATACAACATATTTTTGACATTTTCCAGACAATACTGTCACATTCCCAATTTTATTAAATTGAAAAAAAATTTAACAGTAATTCAAACTATAATAAATATGTTGCAATGCTTAAAATCAAATGTAATATTTCACGGTGCAAAACACGACCTCATTTTGCAGTCATAAATAGTCATAAAATAAACTAGAATACATAACCACAAAAAAGATTCAAATTAAATCGATAATTTCTAAAATGAAAAAACAAACATTAGTATCATACATATGTACATGTTTAATACAAAACTTGTATTAAAACCCGAACAAGCAATACACTGATAACGATTTCAGATAGGGATACAAATTAACTACAGAGGGTAGGGTCACGAATTGAACGACGAAGATCACAACAATTATGCTTGGAAGGGTTTTTACAGACTACAACAGGAGTCGGTTAGGTGAACTCACAAAATAATTCAAGAATGCTTGTTGTTATTTCCCCTCATTTTGCTATGTAGGTATATATTTAAAATCATCAAATTATATATTATAGGTAAATCATTATTATTGAAAACAATTAAATTGACCTATTCGTTTTCATTTGCTTGATCGCTTTATCTAGAAATACAAAGTTTGAAAATTTTATCATATTTTGTATGATTCAAATACAGTAAAGTCATTTTATCTCGTCATGATGATATCAGTAAAGTCATTGAATCTCGTCATTCTGATGTCAGTTAAGTCATTGAATCTCGTCATTCTGATGTCAGTAAAATTATTGTATCTCGTCATTCTGATGTCAGTAAAGTCATTGTATCTTGTCATGCTTATGTCAGTAAATTCATTTTATCTCGTCATACTGATATTAAAAAGGATGAAATAACTTCCAATTAACCAAGGGTGAATCTAAAAATATTTTGGAGACATTTTGTGCATTTTGTGAACTGAGCGGGTTGATTGTTATACTGTATTTGTGTTATCTAGTGGATGCAAATGCCTTACTGTCAGTGGCTTCGGAAGAATTTTGAAGGTAGAGGAACTGAAATAAATAGAGTAAATACGTTAACAGTATTTATTAACATATTTTATTGGAAAAATATCCAATATGAATACTTTTCTATACTTAAGAAAACTTTCAATATGTTTTACGTTTTAATTAACAATGTTTATAATCATTATTAATCATTTCAGAAAATGGATAAAAGTAAATACTATAGTATTTGTTATACTTGTAACATCAAGTTATTTCGTAAATACAACGTTAGAAAATTAGATGCATTGTTTATTATCAAATATGATTATAATATATTATAGTTTATCAAATATAGATAAAAAATTAATTTACTAAAACTTACACAAAAATGCATTTTAAATGTTTTTATAAAGAAAATGTATAATTCATAGATTTAAAATGTAAATTTGTACACCTAAATAACCAGTTTACAATGTTTCCTATTTAAATCAAATAAACTGTTATTTTAGCCAATAAGTATTCGACATTTTATAGAAGTGTTAAATAATATTATTTAGATGTATATTTTAACTATAATCAAATCCTAAATCAATTTCTAATAATCAAAAATAGAATTTTCAATAGTTTGATGAGATCCTCCAAAACATAATGGTTTGCATACCTCAGAATTTTATTATAAAATTATCACTTTAGCAAAATGTACAATATACATATTTTCCGATATTTTTTGTTACTCAAAAGAATAAATTTACATTTTAAGTATATAATACTTAGATATAATACTTAGGTATTTACATAATATTTTGTAAAAAATACGATTTTCAAAGCTAATTATGTCTACAGTGTATTAAAAATAAGGTATATGTAAAGACACTAATTAAATATAAGTACAAAATTATATTTTAAAAGAATTACCTTTGAAATAGAACCTATAATCGATAACGTGTCAGACACAATTGTTGTTGATGCATTTTCTTAATTAAGGATTATTTCACCCTTTTGTCTAAAATATTTAAATGGTTGATACATTAGTAACGATTGTTTAAATCTATTGTATGATCAATGTTATTTATACTTTGTCAAACAATTTTTTTTTTTACTTTACAACACTTTTAACTCTTTCAGAACAATAGAACTTTAGAAGTGGACATTATTTTACTTATATTTTACATGCGCTCCTTTTACGCTTTATTTATATGTTATAATTTTCTAAATGTTTGGGTAGTTTCAAGGATACTCGATTATCGATGATGTCGACAGTGTATAATATGTGTTAAAAAAGTTAACCCTACTAGCTAATTTCTATTTTATAACATTTTAACTATAGCCTATTCAATACATTTTTTAGTAGAATTTGTTATGTTAGTAACAAAAAGTTAGTTAGTAACAAAGTTATAACAGTTTAAATATATAAAATACTGGATTTATTTAAAATCTGCCTCTAGGATTGCTATTATGTTATTTAACCTTTGATTAAAATTTATTATTGTTGACTATAAGATATTGAAATATAGGAGGCTATTTCTGAAATAAATATAATAAAAGTCTATTTTATAATACTCTTAATATTGATATAAATATTTTAAGTATGCATTTTTATCGAATTTTTATAAATTAATATTGCATAACATGTGGATTTAGAAACTGATTACAAATATGAATTTGTATGAAATATTGTATTTAAGTACTAAAACTATAATATATATATATTTATTTAGTTTGTATAGAACAATCCATATTTTTTGAGTGGTATCTAACATAACACTTAAATGAGACAAATATATTAAAATATTATAAATATAATAATTGAAATTGTTTACAACTCTTTTAAAAATATGATAAATAATAAATACTAACTCAATCATTTATGAAAATAAGAAGTATGCATCGTTATACCACAGTTCAATATAATGATGATGTATTATTTATGTAATTATTTTAATTATAATAATTTGTAATAATCTATAAGTATTACTTAATTTCTGATAAAACCGCTTACTAACCATTTTTATAATTGGAAGGTAAATGAGCATTTATATGTATGTTATATTACATCATACTTATATAGTACAGTATACTTTACAGCATCTGTATTAATTACCAGTTAAAACTCCTGTTATATAACTACATAGATTGTATAATAATTATCTTAGGGGAACATATATCTGCAGTAACTTGTAAGGCTACATATCTGTTTCTTACGTACAATGCTATAATTATATATGATAATATAGATAGTTAATACACTTCATATTTTTATAATATAAATAATTACTTCATATATAATATATAATATATATATATATAATACATAAAATACACGCAATTCACAAAATTAATATAAAAATGTATAGTATCGACATATTGAATAAACGAGAAGTTTAACATACAATAATTAATTCTGCAGATCGATGTTACTTGCTGACAACAGCTAGCAGCATAAATAGTAATTAATATATATATTTTACAAAGTCTATTTATTATTTATATATATTTTTTTAATAAAAGTAAGATGGGCATACTTTGCCCCGATAGCAGCAACGAGGTTGTTATGTAAACATAGTGGCAATTAAAGTACTCCAATCACTAGAGTTTTTGTGATTTTAGGAAATAAATCTAATCGTCTCATTGAAGTCTCTTTCGCCTTTTCTATTTTTCCCAATGTCTCATCGCTTAATTAAATATAATTTGAAGATTAACAATGGGTTTCAATTGAGTAGTTATTGAGTAGATATTTATACATTTAACTGGTCAATATAATTGCTAACTACCATACTTGAACTAAATGAGGCAGTTATTAATATAAAGTCATTACAGAAGTACGAAGTATTAATATGTGTCAATTAACATTTATATGTTTAAATAGGTACATAGAGGTATGTACATTGTATATGTTGGTATCGGATGGGCTGCTGTCCTATTATTGAGTAACTTTTATAATTTGTTAATAGGACACTCGCATCCAGACCTACTATTTACATTAATAAAGGTACCATTAATTAATTAATTAATTGTTATAAACTAACTCAGAATTGGAACAAAGATAACAAAACATCAACCTTGAATCCTCCCTCGTTTAAAACAGCTTCCAATGTTCACATATAATTGTAAGAAAGAAAATGCCATGCATTGTTTAGTATATAGAGCAATTAAACTTATGCAAAAAGAAGAATAAATAGATGTCAATATAAATGTATGTAAATGTATATATCTGATAAAACAATCTAAATTATTAAGTTTTTTTTAATAACTTGCGTATATATTAAAATATGGTAATAGCATTTTGATTAATTTGTTTTGAGGTAATTTGCCATTAATAAATAAATAATATTTTATTCTAATCAACCTGCATGACAATCCTTATTAGGTCGAACTAGAACTGCAGTAAAGGTCAAAATTGAAAAGAAAGAAGATTTGTTATGGATTTTTCGGATTTAATATGAGAAAAGCACAGTCTGATATATTTTATACCATCCTTGAAGTTAAATTATTAATTTTTTTGTTAATTGTATAATGCTATAGATATTATTCAAACTTTTAAAATAAGACCATTCAATCACCTAATAAATTATGATAATTTTTTATTATGATTTTCTATTACAACAAGAACGTCAATATTACTTAATAATATGTAAATATATTCATCCGTTCATTCGTTTTTCACGAGTAAAATTTTGCAGAATAACCAAAAACTAACAAATGAAAAATGCACACAATAAGTAGCAGAAACCTATTATTCAGAATTACTAGAATTACCACTAATTTATTTCTTATCGTTTAATTGTCATTCGAATATTTTATTTCTCCCCATTTGTTACTTTAGCGACTATTGTAAAAATTGATCTGCTATGGGACCATTCTTTATCTTTTAATTGTTAAGATTTATTATTATAATTGATTTGGGTTGACAAAGATACACCAAAATACAGCTTATATAAACTGCAATATCGACGTTTGTTGAGAGTTTTGCTGTTCTCAGTTTTATGGCTTGTATATGGCCGCTCCGCTCATTTTGTCCTGGAGTGATTAGGGCTAAAGGTGGATATCCAAATTAGCGACTATCGTATTAGCTTATTCTACTAGCGTACTAAGTGTACTTATCGTAGTAGCTTATAACACAAAAATGAAAAACTTTTGTTGGTACAAAAAATATAATACGTAGATATAGATATCGATTTACAGAAATATGTGCCCAAACTATCAAAATATTGTGCTGATGAAGTCGAAAAAAATGCTGTATAGGGAGGTAAATTTAGTTTTTAATAGTACCAAAATGAAGAAAATATATTTCAAATGTTTAAATAGACAAATTAAATAACAAATAAAAGAAGCGAACTAATGTAATGAAATGATATTGATGAATTATATATAAAATTTAATCAATGCTAAACAATTAAATAAGTTGTTAAAACTATATACTAGAACGAAGTGTATTGAGAGTCAAAACCAATAAGTAAAGAGGGGAAGAGAGGAAAGAGTTAACAACGAAACGCGATAGAAAATGTTTCCAAACAAGGAAGAGAAAGAGAGAATACATGTATATATAAGTTGAGCTAATTAGAGTAAAGCACATCAAATTAAGTTAAGCACATGAAATGATTAATTAGATTATTGCAGTAGCCCATTCCATCCAGAACCCATATATCGGCGGACACAATATTACCCCCTTCATGCGTACAATACAAATTGCCTTCTTAATTCTTCGGCTGTGTACGTTAGCATCATGTGCTCGTTCTGGTGCTTCATCAGATGCATGTTGTTATGTGGTTATGACTCCCATAATATATCTGATGGGCAACGATTGTTCTCCATGTCCATGTAAATAACTTTTTGATCAACTGAAGGTAGATGTGGGTAATGTTGACTTATGGATACTATATATGGTGAAGGCACTTGCTCCAATTAACAATACACAAAAGGGGATATCTACTTTGCTCAATTTTGTCCAACATCGGTACTTTATAGTCCTCCCTTTTGAAATACATACTTGCCGTACTGGTTCTAAATCTTAAACAAAATCTGAAGACTGAATTCTCTTTAGTGGGCATTGACGTATAATCTCTTTTCACGAATCTTCCCTTTACAAAAGACATCGTTGTCATAACTTATTTCATAAATACATAGGCAAGACCTTCGCGATCCTGTAAAAACCAAATTTCCACTCTTAATCTTCTGTTTAAAAAGTGACTATATTGTGTCTGTTGATCAAGATCTGTAGAAACAAACCGATGAAGTAGCCAAGGGAAGAATTTTTGGTTCACAAATGGTTTGTTTGAAAAAATCAGCTCTGAGTTCATCCCACACAAAAAGAATCATAATACCAATTTGGTGGAAAAGATATGTGGACGATTGCCTTGTGTAAATAAATAGAGGCGATAGAATTATCTGTACGCTTTTTTTGATTATCACACTGACATGAAATTCAGCTAAAAAATTCACACGCGAAAAGGAGTCAGAGGGATCCATAATTTTTCTTGTTCATCACAGTGGACATCATTTCAACACTAAAGCATATCAGAAAAACGACAATTACAGAGCGTTATTATTTATATGCAAAGAGTAATCAGAATAGCATTATAAAAAGAGTTGTTATCCGTTGCTTAGCTGGAATAGCTGATATAGCATTTAGTCGTGAAAAGGATGAAACCAAATAATATAAATAGTTGATAAATGTTTTCCAACTCAGTGGTTACAACAATATCAAAAAAGCTATATGTAGAAATTCAAGACTAAGACAAGATAATATCATAATACTCAAAGAAGTCTAGGCACTCTCATTTTGTTAGATGTCTAGGAAAAATCCCAGTGCATTACCAAGTATATAGTAAGCCCTAGGGGCATGGCCACCAGTCCGATTGGTCCGGTTTCAGACCACTTTCTTGCGGCCAGAGATTTTTTTCTTTCCCTTTTTTCCGGGGAGGATCACCGGACCCCATCACAATTCTGTTAACTGGACAACTCAAAACTTGAGGGCTACGCTCCCGAAACCTACTCACAACCAAGAAAAAATGTTGGTAATCTTGTTTTACGAGAAATGTACCCGGCAAAAAAAGGAAAAATGTATATTATGAATTGCAAGGAATTCGAGTTTTGCTATGTAGAAGAAACTGCGAGCAAATTAGACACACGACTTATGGCTTTAAACCCCACTCCCACTCCGCTTCTATTTGTTCAGATTATATCACGTACACTGTCGATTTTTTTTGGTTTGAACAATTTGTTTAATTGTTGAATATTGATTAAAATTAATTTTTTTATTTATTAATGTAATATTAATAATATTAATTAATTACTTAAATTCGTTTCTCTCATTGTATTAGTTATATTTGTTATATTGTATTAAAATGTTAGTATAATATATAGACAAAAAATATTCACAGCTTTTCTATTTAATTTCTTGAAAATCCGACTAATACTGTTCATATATTTTAATGACATATCGCTATATATACCTCTACATATTGTTTAGATTTACACTCAAAGTAACAAACTATTATGTTGTTGGGAGCATAAAATTGTCCATATACTGAAGCCATGGTCTATTTTTAACTTTAAACAAACTCAAAATATACCGATATTCTGTGAGAATTAAGATTAAAGTGAAAAAAAATTAGCGACTATATATTTGACACTACATTTTTAATCAGAATTACAAAGAATAACAGGAAAATTGGTGTCTATTGGATTTTAAAATCTGCCTTTGAATAAGTAAAACAGGAATTGCTGTTGAGAGTGAAAAATCAGTTTATTTAAATCTTAAATTCACATAATATTAAAAATGTTTTGAAAGATATTATATCAAATAATGAATTTAATTATTTTTGTACTTGACTTAATTAATTGCCGAATTTTTTTACATTATTTGCTGTAATTTGAATAATTTAGAAACATGTATTTTTAAAATTTGTTGACAATATATGTATTTAATGCTGAGCTGATTAAAACATTATTTTAGTTAAAATATATTTGTTAAAAATATACAAATTAACATGTTTGCAAAAAATTAATATTTTTTTATTGGAAGAAAGAAAATAATATTTTCTTGCGATTTTTTTAATAATTCGGCATTTAAAGTACGTCATTTTAAAATTTTTATTTACTATGTTGCAATTTTAAATCTAGCTAATGATTGGCATGTTTATTCGATATATAACCGACATTTGTCTTTTCTTTGTAATAAAAATAATTGTATTAGAAACCGGTTTTGATGTAATGTGGGGTTGATACATTTAACTGAATATATTTAAAGTTAATACATTTAATTCAACATATAAGAAAGAGGAAATAATAATTTTTTGCGTAGGAAAAATATCCGTTGGAAAAAGCACTTAAATTCTAAAACTTAATTATTACATTTAATGCAATTTAAACATAACATACTTTCCAGACATAATATCACATTTAACATTGTCTGGAAACTGGAAGCACATTGAGCAGTTCGCTGAACAAACACAAATGGAACTTCGTCTGTTTTTTCTTCTTTATAGTGTGAGTCCTTTAATGGATAGATCAACGCGTTTAGAACACAATACTGTTCTTTGTGCCATATCTGGCAATGCAACAAAGGCCTATAACTTTGCAACTATGATAAATGGGAATAATAATGTATTTGAAAATTGAATCATTTTAACTAGTTTTGAATATAATCTGAAATTTAATATGTTTAATCTTTTACTCAGAATTTCTCCTAATGTTATGATTTAAACATATATATTTATATAATTGTGTTATCGGATTCCTATATAATTAATAAAAATATTTTTTAGGTACTTAATATAGTTATTTGTGTATATTTTAATAAAGTATCAATTAGGTTTTTATTAAATTACAGAAAATAATATCATTATCCCATTGCAATACATATATTGAAAGATGTATTGTATGTTGTTTTATAAAATGATGAGTAGACGAATAAATCATAAGGACAGTTTGTTATATCATGATATGTTTTGATAATATGTATTATTAATAAATGAAAACAAGAATTAACCAAATTAAGCCAATCAAAATATTGTTGGCCATTAAAAAATTTTTTTTTTCAAATTGTCCTCATCTCATTGTAGCGTCCTAACTCCATTTAAAATAATAAAATATGCTTAATGTCGTTCTCTTTAAAACAGTATTATGAGGATTATAATTAGTTTTATATTATATATTAATCATTATATAATAATAATTATAATTATTATTTATTTTATTATATTTATATCAAATTATAATGATTATCATAAGTATAACTATATATTATATAAATAAATATTATAATAATATGTCATAATAATATATAATAATTATTATATTATAATTATGGAATGCGTCTTTAAGTTTTAGACTTATATGAAGTACATTATACCGTTGTATGTAATTAGAACTCTGTTTTAGATTTCCGGTTTTACGATATAAACAAAAAATCTAATAATTTCGTCAATTTAATTGCTGTGATCTTGTTACTTGATATGTATTAAACAATAGAAAATGCACACCTCTATGATTACCGTTTTAATAATATATTTCTCATGGAGAATTATTTTTCAAATCAGTTGACTATTTGTCTTAGAAAATATTAAAGAAATAAGAGAAAGATTTGTATAAAATATACCTAGTAATACAGTTAGAATTAAACACATATACGGTCTGTTTAACTTCTTACTTAATAATAGTATAAATATATATATGCTTAAGAAAGTTTATGCAATTGTTTCATGATAATGAATATAAGTTACATCTGATGAAGTTATTTACAATACATGTATACTCATATATTGTATGTTAAAAATAAGATATTGCCTTTAATAGAAAACTATGAGGTTGGAATTGTATTTAATCCTTTACGAGCTTTGCTAAATTCGATATTCAATTAGTAGAAGGGGGGTTTTGTACACCCCCCATAATATATAATAGTTTCCAACAACAAATAGAGCTGAAATTAGTGACATGTACACCTTGACTCTAAAAAAATTATGGTGAAGTTTTTTTAATTTCCATTTTATCACTTTTTAACGATTATGTCATAATGAACTTAATGCAAAACAAAAATAGACAACAAATTATAAAAAGATTATTTTTCTTGCTATTGATCATTTTTAACAATTCAAGAAAGAAACGTTTATACATATCTGTAATTTTAAAGCGATCTGAGAACAACAACATTATCTGTTAGTGGACCTATGATCTGGATCAGTCCGTACCTCGTTAAAGTATAAATCTTGCATCTGTTATCAATAACCTAATCATTTTAAACTTAGTAGAAAAATGTTATGTATAATTTTAGAGTTCTCTGCAACATTTCGGATCATTCTAATATATAGATAGACCACATTTGTTTTTATATATTTATGTACATAAATAACTATATATATATATCATGTGTTTACATATAAATTACTCTCAATTTAAATTCCTTTTGTTGAACTATTCAATTGCTCTCAAGTTGAAACAAAATATATAAATGCTACAATTATAGAATACATAAACAAGTCGTAAATATATCTATATATTTCAAGTGGATTCAGCAGTAGAAAGTTATTTTTCAATGTGGTATTGGCCGGACTGGGTAATAACAAAGTATTATTACAACATCATTACTTTCTAATAAATCAATCACCCTAACAATGGGCTGAATAGTTGTATACATTATTCTATTACCATAAGCAATATTTCACTCGAATGTTATACTGTTGGAGATTACGATGACATACCTATTTACAATTTTAAACAAATGTTTTGGTCACTGCAGTTATGACACAAATTGCAGTTATTACAAAAAGTTATGACATTATATCTGAACCAGTGCACTGGTTTTTCTCATTGTCGAAACTTGACAAATTTGTTTTATTACTTGATAGCAAAACTTTTTTTGTGTAAAGAATAATTTATTATTGGGGAAAGATTTTATTAGTGCATAAAATTATATATTTTAATTCTCAGAAGCTGTTACACCTAATTCGGATAAAGGCGTTTCATGGAATTATTTATAAAAATATGTCACATATTTGTAGCTAATTTAAAACTAATATTGCAATTATCACAAATACTTTCATCTTGTTTACAAAAAAAACGTTTGTAAGTTGAAAGTTGAAAAACGTATAGACACCGTTTTATATAACTATATAACTATCACTTATCTCAAAAATATATACCTGTTCGACTTATATAACCATTAGCGTATATATTTATCCCAAAAAATTTGGATACATATTCCAAGAAGTCACATATATTATGGCTTTTTTGGGAAAGTAAATCAAAGTTTACTAAACTAACTACTGTTTATGTTGCCATTGTTTATTTAGTTTATATACGTTAACGTGTCACAGAATGCAGGTAAATTTTAGTTATATCTGTAAGTTTAATCTTACTTTTAAAGAGAAACAAATTAATGAAAAATGTATTATAGTTTATGAATTGGTATTTAATCGGTCAAGCCAGATTGACAAAATAAATTAAATAAGCCCATTCGTTAAAATAATTAACAAAAACACATAAATTATGAATTTGTGAACATTTATCGGTGTTTAAAGCTTTATTCGTGTTTAAAAGCATAGCATAGAATAGCACAGCATAACATACCACATAGCATAGAATAATATCTATATTTATTATTATATTTATTTAATCATTTTCGTTTAAAAATATATAATTAAACTTTTATTGTTTAGTATTTTACTATTAATAATATTAATTAATTAATAAAATAAAAATGTATTATTATAAAAAAAATTATTCAAATAATGTTGTTGATTGAGTCAAGATATATTTCCACTTTCAATTTCAGATCTACGCTTGCTTCATTGCCTTATTCGTTTTCCTGTCCATATTTGCATTTGTTGCTGGGACCCACCATTACTTTCAAGTGGACTCCGGCAACAGGACAATAAATTTATCAATTCCCCTTCCCGAACCTCCCCTTGATTCAAATAATCGACTCACCACCACTTCCTCTAACGACAGTCAAAGTCGGGAGATATGGGCAGGCCTAGAGTATATCGACTATGTGTGTGTTGCGTTCTTCACCATTGATATGATTCTGCGTCTGATAAGTGCGCCGGATAGGAGCCACTTCCTTTGTAGTACAATTACCTTAATCGAAATAATAGCGATAATTCCTTACTACTTCGACTTTGCCGCCCACTTGATTGATACTAGCAACAATGAGCGCATGAAGCAAGTCATTGATATTGTTCATGTGCTGCGAATTTTCGGAGTTCTGCGAATTCTTAAGATCCTTCGTTACTACAGCGGTCTTCAGGTGCTAGTGTACACTCTTCGGTCGAGCTACAAAGATCTGCTCCTAATGCTGACCTTCATTGGAGTGGCGACACTGTTCTTCTCTTCGCTTATATACTATGTCGACGACCAGCGCAAGTTCACCAGCATCCCGGCAGGGTTTTGGTGGTCCATCGTAACAATGACTACAGTGGGCTATGGCGACTTCTATCCAACCAAAACTGGCGGCTACATTATTGGGTCGGCATGCGCCCTGGTTGGGGTTCTGGTCGTGGCGTTCACTGTTCCCATTCTGGTCAACAGTTTTATGCTTTACTATTCGCATGCACAAAGCATTCTAACCTATAAAGAAGAGGGAACTCTAAAAATCAATTCAGACAACGAACGCGCCTATCTTGACTATACATTTAACACATTGAAGAGACTTTCGTTTCACTCTCTGATGCCAAAGATGCCAGACCTTCGTCCCCCTGTAACAGTCCTTCCGACGACCAATAAGGAGGAAGATTCAAATCATACAATAGGCGGCCCTAATAATATGGGGTCGAGTACCTTGTTTTCTTTAAATATAGAAGGAGTGAATGACCCTGAATCGGTTGAACTTGAAAATATACCGACGCAGTCTTCATCGGAATTAACATTCAAAGGAAATTGCTATCTTGCTCCGCCAGACCCGTTTTGCGATATTAGAAAAGTTCACGGTGAAAATGGAAAACTTACTAACTTCCAGAACCATATATAGACCGTCATATTTTCATTAATTACAAAATTATGTATTATACACACTTAAGAAATATGTTATTCGCAACAATTTTATTATCTAAAGTAGTATAGGAAAAGTGGATTCTGTCACACCACATGAAATTTGACCATAACCTTTGACACCAACCCTTATCCCCAATTTAAAAAAAAAATTTTTTTGCGATTTTTTTACATTACAATGGTGAAATGTCTACAACTCTGTCAAATTTCAACCGATTTTTTAAAAATAAACACTGACTCATAGCTACTCTGTTAGTCTATCTATGTATTTTCATTGTACTACAAAAAAAATTGATTTAATTAGCTTTAAATCACTAAAATGTCTATAACTTTGTTAAATGTCAACCGATTTTCATAAAATGGACACTAGCTTATAGCTATTCTAAATGTTTATATATTAAATAATATTTTACTATATGAAAAAAATTATTAAAATTATTAAAACAATTATATTACTTACAAAAAAAGTAGTATAATTTATTTGGCTTATGTTGGTGAATCAGCATACCAAGTTAGGTTGGCCTAAAAGAATATTTATAATTAAATAATAAGATTATAATCTAAATAGAATAGGTAAGGGTGTAGGGGATAGGGG
>JAUZND010026094.1:0-24069 GCA_034780555.1 Coelogynopora nodosa
TGGATGTAGGTAGGGGGAGGTGGGTGGGTAGAGGTTGGTTGGTGGGTGGAGGTGGGAGTGGAGGTAAGTGGGTGGAAGTGGGTGGATGGGTGGAGATGGGTGGGTGGAGGTGGGAGTGGAGGTAAGTGGGTGGAGGGGGGTGGGTGAAGATGGGTGGACTATAAAACCCCCAACTTGTCTCGCTGTTTCCACAATAAAAAATAACTAATTCAAGATTTGCCCATAAATTGTCCATTAGGTTTATCTATAGTTAGGAATTTACAATGAATAATAAATAATTCAATAGTGAAAATTATCTATTAAACACAGTGCAGTGGATTGTATTGGATGTTCCACTGAATTACTCCTTCCCTCCCCTCCTCGATGCTGCCATAGACAGGACTTGATTAACTTAACACCCACCTCTACATTATACAGAAGTATCAGTTTGAAATAGTAGTCACAGGAAAAAATAAGTGAATAAATATGAATTTCAAATCCTAAATTGTTTCCATAAAAATTAAATAAAGCCTGCTTAATGAATGTTGAGGAATACGATAAGACATGTGATATTTGCGGTAGATCCTTTTGTTATTACTCGTAAGTGCGCTGGAAGAAAAAGGCGTTTATAGCGGAGGTGAAGATGTCCATTTGTTAAATTGAATTGTATGTATTGATTGAATTACTTACATGAATTTTTAGCTAGATATAATTTTGCGAAATATTCACATCCTTTGTTTTCTATGTATAATTAACTTGTTAGCATGAATGTGTTTGCTTCATCTCATAGAAGATTTATAGAACCTACTTGAGATATAATCCAAACATATAGCAAAAGATTAATTATTACATTTTTATTTTTGAAATTCTTCTATTAATATTATCCTTTAATAAATTGCAATATCATTTGATTAAAAAATTATAAATATTAAGAAATCAAAACACAATCAAAACAGTACATTCTATAATATTATTTTCTTTTCTTTTTTAAATGTTTGTGGTGTTTTAAAGAAATGCTTTAAAATAACAAAATTTTGTCTTATAGCTTTTAATTTATATTTTTAAGATGAAACAAATCCCACTTTCATATAGGCCTACTCACGCAACGGTTATTAATTACATTAGTGTGCTTATATTCCATGCATTGAATACAGTAGTCAAGTTTTCCAATATTAATTAATATTCTATTTTTGTCAATTGGTTACGTGTTTCTCTTCCACTTTTGGGTAGCTCTCCTTACGGAATACATATATTAATTGGGTTAAGATGTATTTGGTGAAAACTTTTGAGCTCACCTACTTTCCCCTAATATAAAAACTATTGCTCATATCATCAAATTGTCTGTATTTATATTAAGATTTAAAATTTGTATTATATTAGTAAAATCTAAATTTATTAAATAAAACTTTTATGATTTTACATTATTAAATGTACTCAATATTACAAAAATTTAAAATAATTTGAAAAGGCAAAACCATCACATATTTTAGATTGTTTTTTTATAAACAAAGTTATAAAAATAGTAAAATAAAGTGTTTTAAAATAACTATTATAAATATATAATGAGTCAATAAATAAATTACAGCGACCATTAAAACAATAATTTTATTATTGAAGTTTTTGTGTCTTGGACCTGAAATTCAAAATTAATAAATGTACTTTACTTAATTTTTTAATTGTGTACATATCTAAACATACATCCATCCAGTCAATAGTTTTATTAACGATTATTATATAAAATACTTTAAGGTCAGCTCAATTAAGGAAATAGATTTATAATAAATGTATCACTAATTTTTTGCATTATATTCACAGAAACAATGAAATATTGTCTTTACTTTTCATTCGTTGATGCGTACCTTTTTTTAAACAACTAAGAATTGTTGAATACAATATTTGTAGATGTAATAATATTTTCTAATGATAATATTAAAATATCTTTTTGCATAACATCAAATGGAAGGCTGGGGTAATTTCAGACTAAATTTTAAAAAATAATCTAAAATAAACTATTAGCAACAAAACGAACCAAAATTGTTTAGGTTGTATAAAGCATGGTATAATATGAGAAACCACTATAGCAGATGATATTTTTCTAACAATTCGTTCGTTTTATTTTGTATTGCTTAATTATTTAACTATTACACAAAACTGCACTTTCCAAGTGATCAATTTCAAGCGAATAACATACGTTCTTTTTCACAGTTTAAAATATAATTAAAATAACTCATCGTTTTTGTAACCTATGCTTTTTCACTACCATTTCAGCTTGATCGTTAAGTTTTATAAAAAATATTATGTTACGAATTTATATCATTTAAAATTATGTATGCCAAAATAAGTGATTTTTGTTATTTGAACATTGTGACATTTTAATACCGCGGCGACTTTAAAGGTTTTTTTAATGTTTTTATTTGTATGCGACTTTATTTAGACGACTACTTCAATCTTAATTCGAGCAGAATTATTAATACGCAATTTTATACAATACCTAATGTAGATATATAAACATATATAAACTATTCTACAAAGAAACTCCGTATTAATGGGCTACTAAACGTTAGTGATTCTTATAACAAATTATAAATAATTATTGTTTTATGAATATTTTTCGTATTTCTAATCAATATATAATAGTAATATATATAATAATATGTCTATTGCCAAGCAAGACAGTATAAAGAAGGTGCCAATTAGCTGAAATGCTTATCATATATATATATATACAAATTATTAATCTAATTATACATCATTATTAGGAAGATATTATTGATTTTCATAGTGATATTCCGATATGTCTGCCAATTAATAAAATTGATTTGTCACGCGTTTTCACAATTGCGGCAGCAAGTTCACGAGTTAATTGAAGTAAAATAAATATTAAATATTGATTTTGTTAATTACTACCTGCTAGGTAAGTATAATGGAAAGAAGGTGTAGGATTACAAATAGTATAGTCATGATATGGAAGCCCATAACCACACCAATCGACAATTTTTTGTTGTTGATTTGTTCTCTAATTGAAAATGGCCGGGTTAATGAACCCTCATAATAATCTGTTATAAAATGCCACCAATAAATTGAACTGGTTTTGTGATCTTTACAGTTAGAACTTCTTTAGACACAAATTAAGCGAAATAAGGAACAGTTTAGTGAATTAGTGAAGAAGTTGTTAGGTGAGACTCTGAAAATAATATAACATGACATTTGTATATAGTATGGCCCACATTTCTTCCTGTTCAAATCTATTGTTCTGAATTAATCACATTCGAATAGAGTTTTAATGGAGATTTATTTCATTTTATTACATTTTTTTAAGTCATTTTATAGCAGTTATACATTGTTATCCAATCGCCGATATTAATATATAAATAGGGGAACTATTATTTCTGCAGCAGTAAAGTACACTTTCCATACTAAAGGCTGTAAAGCACCAATCGCTATGGGAACAAGCGACAATGGGACAGCAATCACTGTGATTTAGACGTTCTACTTGTATATGTGCTCTATACTATAAACACGTCTGCGTGTCTAGCTTTCTACTCCTTTTAAAAAATGTATAGACAGTTGAACCAAATTATTTTTCCACGTTGAAAAAAAAGCAAATCACATGTATGGCCAAGATAATTTCTATAACCATTTCGCCAAAAAAATATGTTCAATTAATTATCTACATTATTGTCAAATAGTTTTCTTTGTACGTTACATACAACGGACAAGGGATGATTGATATGTTATGATATTTTAATTGTTATAATTGATATCGTGTAGACTTTAAAAAATGCCAGTAAACATTTTGTCTATTGTATTATTTTGTTTATAATTTTTTGTTTTTTTGTTTAACAATTACAGATTAATGATTTTTGTTTTAATAAAGTCACACAGTTTAAAATCGTCTTTTATATGACTCAATTTCAAATTGCACAACAATGTGCTTTTCGAAATCACATATTTATAGTTATTGCAGTTTTGTTTCTAACCACAGCCATTTGTATTCCTCTTCTTACCTTTAGTCCGACCTGAAGATGCCATTTTTGCCGAAAAAGTTATCGCAAAGATAGTTCGAGCTTATGTGGAGGCAAGTGCAAGAGGCGAATAGGTGCGCGTAAAGGTAATTAATTTTTTTGAGAAATTTAGTTTTATTTAAAAACATTCAGGTCACTATATTAAACTAAACTATTTAAAATAACTTATAAAATTATAAATTGTCTTTTAATTCAAATAGTGCCTTAACATTTTCATGAACATTTTTTAACGTTCATGGTTAATCATTGTTATGAGATTTTATTATTATTTATAAAAAATATTCCTTGATATACGTACGTATAGATAATTTTTTCAAATTATGTTTTCAGGGTTGATTTTCCCAAAGCAGCATTATTATTAAATATTACGAAAAAAGTATCGTTATAAACTATTTACACATGACTGTTTCTGTTATTTATTATAACTACTAACTTTTAACCTTTTATATTATATTAGTATACCACTCAATGAGTAACAGTATAAATTCTACGTAAATATATATTATAAACAATAAAGTGATAAATCTGTATTTGTGTGTTGAGTGTCTGTTTCTGAAGCACCTTTTGAACATCTGATTACAAGTAGTTCAAAATCGTTATGTATTGAAAAACAGTTATGTATTTTCAATTCACGCTCTCCAAGTAATTAAATAATTATACTTAAAAAAAGTATGACAAATGGTGCACAATGGTGCTCAAATGGTGCGCAATGTTGTTTATTTTGGTCAATTAAGTGTTTCGACATACAAAACTACATTTATATATGGATTGTTTTGTTACTGATAATATTTGAACGCTACTTTAATTGTAATTCAGAATTGTAGAGAAAGGTGGTCTTCCAATATGAATTTATATTACTGATGTTATAAAGAACGGGAACGTTGCAAATAACCATGAAATCTTATTATATCAATGTAATACATACCCTTCAACTAGCTAAATAAATAATTAATGATTGAACGTAATTATCTGAGAAGCCTAATAACTTAATATAAGATTAGTAACAAATTAATTATATTATTGTGTATGCCAATTACAATGGAATAGCAGTTAAATACGATTTTAAAATAAACTAAATTCAAGTACAAAATTAAAAAATTGTTTTTTAAATAATTATGTGTACTGTTTACACTACTATATTCTTGAAAACGTATAACAATAATAACATAACTCTGTGTAATTTGTATGAAATATGCGAATCTATTGTTCTATGGTTAAAATAAAATATTTCGCAATTCGTCGTCTAAATGAAAACAACACTGATAGTTTTGATTGCTGCAAGTAACGTCACTTAGCAGCCACGGTGGCGTAGAGGTAGCTTGCATACCTCTAGTACCGAAGGTCCCTGGTTCGAATCCCGACCAGGCCACCTTACATAAGAAAAATGAACGACAGCAAGTGCGGGAAACATTAACCTCGCCACTATCCATATGAAATCTTCCCCTGACGTTTCCGTTTTCATGTTAACGCGATATTATTCTGATATTGTTGATTATAGAATTTATATAGTATATTTTATATTTGGTTCCACTTCTTAATTGGCCCCTAACTGTTTTTGATTTTACCTTTTTTTCACCAGAAAATATACATTTTCACAGAAAAAAGACGGCAACAGGTTTCAACGATGACCTCCATTAACAATTCCCCATAGAAGTACATGTGCTGTTGAACATTCAAACTCCCCGTGTAGTATACGCCTCACTGTGCTATATTATTTATTAATCAATAAACCTAGTCACTGCTATTGACTTTTTGTTATTTTTATTGCTGTTTCCATTTTTAAAAATTAGCACATGCGATTTGAGAGTAGTAAAATATCGGAGTCATATAAATTATAGTGGAATACTAATCGTGGAATTTTATAAATTATACAACGATTTAATAGTGGTAATATTGGATTTATATAAATAATAGTAAACGGCACGAGTTAGTATACGTGTAAAATATTAGACTAAATATATTTTTTTAAGTAAAGATAAATTTTTTATATTTAAATTCTTGCTAAAAAGATTTGATAACGGATAACAAAGCATATATAAACATATAAAAATAAACTAGAGCAATATTTAAGTAATTCAATAGATTATATTTGTATTTATATTAATTTACAGAAATGAATAATTATTAATATTAATAGGGAACAATAAAATAAAAAGGATTTCCAATGAGACATACAACTTTTATTAAGATGATTATTATCTATATTAATCAAGCATAATGATTAAAGGGTGTAAAATTATATACATTAATTTCATCATTTGTAAAAGTACAAAAAAGGATAAATCAGATTTTAACTAAAATTTTCAACGACGGACAAACGAAACATTAAAAAGATTTGTTATATTTTTTTTATTTAAATTTTTTATAACTACGATTATAGTAATAATTGATGACGTAATAATTTAACCTTCAATTTCAATGAAAGTCTTTTTCTGCTTTTTCAAGTATTTGTTCCATATTTTAAATACCAATTATAAAACACTATAATTACCAAACACTTAAAATACAGTATGTTGTGCTTTATGAATTTGTATTAGTTGTGAGCTTTTAAACAATCAAGTGTTTCGCGTATAGGTATTGTTTACCACTTCGCTTAGAATAAGATTATGTTATAGAAATATTTAATTTAACGGAACAAAAAATATTTGTTGACGCAAATTATTTGCATATTAATTTCATTTATTCGTTTTCTTTGATTCTGAAAAAATATAATATTCATTTGAAAAGACACCGTCAATATTAGGGCATGTCTTGCTCAGAATAACGCCAATTTAATAACTCGTAATTCCATATCGTTGAAAAATAACATCCACATCGCAACGATTTCGTGAATTTTATTTTATAATTCAAAACATTGGTTAAATTCTTCTTTCTGCATAGGTAGCGCGGTGTTAATATCAAAATCATTGTAAAAAAGGCTCCCTATTGTTTTAGCAGTAAATTAATTTCCACGCGAGTCACAATTTTCAAAACCAACAACTTTTGTCAGTGATCGTGATAAAATATAGTTATTTTTTTGTGTAAATATGAAATATAAAAGGTTTCACTGTGTTTTTCATATACGATGCGTGCTTTTGTTTCGTTACATACGACTATACATGCTACTGTTTTTAGACAAAGATATATTTCATTCCAAATATATTAAACAAATTATAATATAACAATTTTATTTTGATAAATTATGGGTAGACAAAATGCCGGGATAGCAAATAAGATTACAATTGTGGTGTTACTAAATTAAATAAATATCTATTACGTAAAATATTGATTTTAAAACTAAAAGTAATCTGTGATATTTGAAATAAAAACGAATTAAAATAATTGATTCGATATGTCAATAATTTTCTATGCCTATAATTGTACTATATATACGAGTAGGCCTAATAAGTAAATGTAGAAAAAATTTGGTCGGTTTGCAAAATGGCGAATTTGTTTAGCACAATTTAATTAAAAAAATTAATAAAGATTAATAGTTCGTTCTTATCCTACATTATATGGATAATGTTTGGAGTTTAATTATAATTAGAATTACCATTTGAGCAATAGTAAGTGGATCGGAATACACAAATATTAGTTTCAATCAAATTATTTATTCAGATAGTATCACTTTGTCAAACAGTCTGTGTTGCTATCGAGGAAACTAGCTCCCATTTGAATATCCTATTATAACAATATAAGTACTAATGAAGTCTAAGCGATGCACTCATTAGTAGCGTTGGAATTTAAATTGTTTCACTCAGAGGTTTTATAACCTGCTTACTTGAGCAGTAAACAATCAGTATATAATTATTCTATGAGCGTTGAATCGGTGAATCGACGTCTAAAAAAGTCGCGCGAAGCTGTTAAGCTTTCAGTAAAATGAATAGCTATATAATGATAAATAGACTTAAAACAATGATTGTAAAAGGTGTTAAAACGCAGAGGTATCGATATGTATTTATTTTTCAATTGACAATTTTTTTTTATGAATGATATGAAAAATAGCCTTTTCAAACCTCAGTGGTTTCAATTTGTTGCATGTGAGTTAGTTATAATCAATGGAACAAGCATCAGGGTATGTATTGTATTTTATAAGTTGGATAACTCTGTAGAGGTTTCAATATCGCCTATTTTATTTTATTGATAAGTGAGAAATTGTGCTATTAGTTATTGTATATATATATACTAGTTTTGATAATATATAATACAAATACATACATAACTTAGTAATTAAATTTCAAATATATATATTATGTGGAAATGTAGACATAATGAAACATTATGAAACATTTTGAATATTATAAACATTTTGAAAATTTTAAATTATTTTAAAAATTTAAACATTTAAAATTTTTAATTTTTTTTTAATTTTAAACATTATAAACATTTTAAACAGTATAAACACTTTTGAAAGAATAAAAGGGTGTGCTTTATAATCTGTACCCGAGTTTGAAATTTGCCGAAATCATACACATTTTTTAAGTTCTTTAAAGTTCAATATATTTTAGAAAACTTTTTCAGTTTGAAATTTAGCCAAATTTATTTCTTTATTTTCTGATTCATTTGATTTAAACATTGAAAAAATTTAAATAATTTTTTGTTCAAAATATATTTTAATATTTAAACATTGACAAAAACTGACATTATTAAACATTATAAACATTGTATATTAATTATACCAACATAATCAAAAAAGAATAATAAACCGTACGTTGTCTATTATAACATATATTAAAGTATAGTATTATTATAGTCTATTACTTATATTATATTACATACATACCGTAATTTTAATTTTAATTTTAAATATATAATATATTTTATACTATTATATTATTTTACAGTCATTGTATTAGGAACCTGTACTGTTACTGACATACATCAATGGAACATTTTTCAGAGCACCCCGTTTCTTAACGAAACAATACACTATTAATTAAGCAAAGCGGTATCTTCAGAGTATATATCAAAGGAACACAAAATAATAAGAAATCCTTTGTCCTAAATAAAATATCTTTAATAATAAAAAAAGACTAGTAACGTTGAGACAATGGACAAATTACAATTGTAAAAAATAGTCCTTATCTATCTATTATCTTTTTATGATCCAAGGAAGAATGTTATTAATTAGTTTGAAGAGCAATTACGATGCTTAAGAAACATTGAGTGATTAATTATGTATGTAGATAATGTTCAGTTCATAATTATTTGATGCAATGGTAATAATACTAATAGAATGATGAATACGATATTATATCTTTAAAACGTAAAACAGGACGACCGTATATTCCCATAATTCAAATTAAAAACAACACTGTCAACTGTGCATTTTATTTATTTAGTATGAATTCAAATAATAGTATAATCCCAGAACCTATACCCGAATTATTCTGTATTAATCTAAAGTAAATATATCTATATAACGAAGTACGCTTACGTAAGTTAGGTGTTTGCGTAGGGGGGAGCGTAGCTTATCATTGAAGTACTTAGTAGTTGAAGTAATTAAAAATAAAATATATAATATTCGTGTAATGGTCATATTAGATAATCCCACGAAATCAGATAAGATGCCATTGATTTATTAATAAGAAAGATGAGGGAAAATGCATTAATTTGATGCAGTTATACAGTATTTTATTTATCATTAAATTGTGTGACCAACAAAATATAATTGATTTTAAACGAAAATAAAATATTTCAAAATTTATTTAGATATTTGCTTCAGTTAAACATATTATAGCTGATACATGCAATATTTTAACTATTTATATTGAACTCTATGTAAATAATAATATACTATTGTACTGTATATTACGTAGGATAAAAATATAAATAGATTAGTTTTTTTTTTAATAATTTTAATATTTCAAAATATTTATATAAATGCATTTTTTAAATAATTGTTTATACGTAGATATTATAAATTTAAACGAAATACACAACTCACTTAGTAAACCTTTAGAGTATTATTATAAAATAATGTAATTTTAATATAAAATAAGGCTAATTTAACCACTTTGACGTGGAAGACACACCCAAGCAAAAGTATATTTTTATATATAAGTATTTTCTACATCACAGCCTCCAATTCTCCATTTTCTTTAGAAATCGTAGATGAAGATTATGCTTAAAAGCAAACCATTTAAAAAGTTAACATCGATAGTCTGTTGCATACGTACTGGGAAGCTTAAATTCGTAACAAAAAAAAACTTCCTTGTTTCGCATGAAATGTTTAAGATTTAGATAACATTTATGTGTACAGGGAAAAGTTGCACTCACAGTCTGATAACATTTTGGTGATTATGAATGTTATGCACTGCACTCGGGAATTATTTTTATCTACAGAAATATTATATTTAGAATAATAATTCTAACGAACACATAGAATAAAAGTTTCCATAACACTTTTCATGTAACCTACATTGACATCAATTTAAGTAGAACTTATTTTAAATTTAAATACAAATCACTTTTAAATTGTAAAAATTAAAATTATTATTGTAAACCTTCATCTTAACTGCGTCATCAAGTAAAATATTATGATTACATTATTTATATAAAAACAAAGAATTATAACGTCATGGTTGCAAGATTATGATTTATTATTTAAATCATTTAAAACGTAATACTGCTCTACTTTTTAAGCATTATTACTTTGTTTGTATTTACTGTTAGTATTTGGAGTCAAAAAAGGTTGATATATTTTCATAGCAAATATGACAAACAATTAGAAAAATATTTTACCAGAAATGAATATTACAATTTCAAATTATTGCAGACTTTAAATTACTTTTAACATTAGATAATAATATAATAATACGAGTATTTTTTATACATACATGATTATTAAAATAATATGACACGTTAACTTTGTGTTTAACTATTCTTTCAAAATAAATGTAAAGGAATCCCATCTTTTAGATATGCAATACTCGTTAAAGAATGCGCGCCAATGTGTACACATTTGCGTACTACAATTAACTACAGAACGGCTAGGCGAAATAATGGCCGATGAGCGGCTAAGTGACATTTTAGTCAATTGTAATTCAAGAACCATTCCAACCTCTGATATAGAAGGAGGTCTGTTTTACTGTTTCATTCGGCATAATCTTTAAAAATTATGTTATGAAAGATTTGCAACAGAAAGATGTCTATTGCGTTGCAATATGACGACACATTAAAACGTAATCATTTCAAGTGAACTGCACATGTTATCCTTATCAATGAACACAACTATCAAGTTTTTCATGTAATGGCATTTTTTATTCAAACCAATCAGTATGTATTACAGTTTGTCGCATTTTTTAAATGACGTACTATATTTAAATGTTTAAAATAATTTCAGCGTCAATGGGAAAGTTATTTACTCAAATTTTGTTTTGTAAAAATATCAATATTAAAATATATTGAATACTTATAAAAGTATGAATAACAACAAAAAGCAATATATTTATGGCAATGTAATAAATATGCAATAAAATATTTCGTCAATTGGTTTGTTGTACTATAAATAATTATATTATAGATCAACACTTCTACTTAGTTCACGGATAAATATATAATTTTTAATATTTATTGACGTATAATGGCGGCTAATTTTATTAAAAGTGGTCTATTTATACTTCTTTTTTATTGCACATTTATTACCATGCCACACCTCTCTAAAAGGATCCTACAAATTTAAAATTATATACATACATATATAACGGCAAAATTAGTAATTGTTTTAAATATTTCGAATATTTTGGAGATATTTTTTAAATACCGTTTAGATTTAATCATTATATATTATTCATAAATTTAATCACTTTTCAATTTGAAATTGATATGTTTTTAACGATGATTTATACAAAATGGTGTACTATAATAAAGGTAACGTGACATTCTTATATGCAAGTGATGGATACAAGTGGTATTTTCGATAATGTGTTTAACAATATTAAATATATAAATATGTATATCTTCTTTCTCAAAATGACAACAATATAAATATTGCTACATAACATATTTTACAGCAAATTCGTTGATTAAAATTATCGTTTCGTTATAGTCGTTTTAAACTGAAAAACAGTTGTTTTTTTTGTGAAATATTTAAAATGATAGATCAAAAACTAAAATGTTTATCGCATATATAGGACAAATTAAACACATGACAACAAATTTTAAATATATATATATATATCTTTATATTTGTATTTATATAACGATATCTATAATACTGTGTCTTGTTTCGTCCAGTTGACGCTATGAGTCATTCTGCTAAATACAAACATAAAACATCAAATAGGGTGAATTTTGTAAATGATAAAATTTTGTGAATTTATGAAGAATTTTACGAAATGTTATGAGCGGCTTTCGATAAAAAATATTCTGGTTTTTACGAAATATGACAAGGTGTGAATAAGGTATTATTTAGAATAATTTTACGAATTGTGACCAGAGTAATAAAGGCCAGTTTGTTTAGACTAATTGTGACAGCACAATATTTCAGTCTGATGAAACATTACATTTTTTAACACAAATGAGATATATAAATACACAAATAACACAATATATAACATACTGGATGTGTTACTTTCGAATACACCTATATAAAACCAGTATATTATTGTACTGGAGGTTGTATATATATATATACTGTGAATTATTATGAGACATATATGTTAGTAAATTTATTGTTTAAGTATACGTATTAGAGCTTTAAAAATAAAAGATTTTTAAAATGATACTAACAAAGCAGTAGTCCTTAAAATGCAATTTACAAGTTTAGTTAATTTATTTTTTATAAATTTAGCTTATATTTTTAAAAATGTATTTAAAATGGGAAAAATCGGTTATCAAAATATTTAGATATTATTTTTTATTCAATTTGTATGTTTTATACTAATTTATATTAATTTTATATGTTTTCTATGTTTTTTTTGAAAATTATAACAAAAATTATAGTGAAACATCTAAGTCTACCAATTTTTTTTAGAAATTATTAATTAAAATAATCTAATAAGTACAATCCATAAAACCATAAAAAACATATTTCCGGGCAAATACTGGTCAGTTTCCCCGATTAGGATAATTATTTTTTTCTGTGGTAATTTAAATTTGTCCTTGCTTTAATCGATATATAAAATACAACAGCATCAACAATAAATTCCGCTGAGTTAAAATAACCTAAAGTAAAAACGTGATGTATATTTGATTCCGTCAAATATTGATATTAATATCAATAATCTTTTTTTAAATGAGATATATTTGAATTTATCAAAATATCAGGAAACATTGTTTTTTAATTTAAATACAAAATAATTACAATATATACGATACAGACATTGTACAAAATGATTACGTGAAGCTTAGTTTCGTAATAGAAATAGAAATAATTACTATTTAAATGATTAGATATCATAATATGTAACATTTAAAAAGTTTTAATATTAACAATATATAGACATACACAAAAAACGATATAGTATTTGTACATTATATCTATATTAATTATTTACAATTCAGTTCCAGCATAAAACGTTGCCACGTTATATTTCGTTGAGACTTTTGTTAAATATTTATTCATTCTTGTAGATATAATATGCATATACACAAATATTGGATTTATCTAACGAACTTTGTATAATTAATTAACAAATATTTTTTAATATTTTGATAAATCTATTATGAATTAAATATTGAGTTCAAATATATATAATATGTTATATACATATATATATATTGCTAGTTAGTTCTTATACACAGATGAACAATTTGAACAAATTGTACAAAATTGATTAAATCCGAATCAGCGAAATCAAATAAAAAATAAACATTGTGCAACCCTTCGTTTCTGGAGTCGAAATCAAAAAGGTTTTCATGTACAACTGCATATTATTTGCTGAAAGGTTACAATCTGGATTTTCAAGATGAAAGCAGTCGACTCGTCTCTCCGATGTTCTTTTGTCAGTGGCAACCTCCATGAAAAGGATAATATAGCAGGGCCGGGTAATACTGCCGTTAATCTTGACGTCTCGGGGTAGTAGGACCGTGTTAGAACAGCTTCTGCAGGGCCGGGTACAACTGTCTCTGCAGCACAGGTTTGTTATCTGCTGAGCCACTCCGAGTCGGTGGGCCATACAATCCGACAGTGCCTTTGTAATGCAATTAGATACCTCCTGATTAGTCGACCGATTTTTCAAGAGGTTTATTGAAATAATAAAAAAATGATTGATTACTTTTGGACTCGAACCTGGTACAATAGACATACAAGTCTCACTTACATAACATTGTAGTGTTCTATGGTATTTCAAACAGCTTTGAAGTGGACAATAATTTGGTACCGTTCTTAATTTCCAGTTCAGCATTTTGAATGTATTTGTTTGGGTATAAAACGGGTTTTGTTCTTAACATAACTGCAGACCTACTGAAAATATAGATGTCGATATATTAGAATAAACAAGCTAAAATAGTTAATACAGAAAATAAAAAATGCCTAACTTTTAAATGTCGAAATATGCCCCATATAAGTCTTAACTATACAAATACAATATAATAAGCACTAATATTTATATGTGTACTTATCTTGGATAACGTTTGATATTAAATCACGTTTTAGTTGGAGATAAATTAAATGATTTATGTCAAAATAATGAATTTCACGAAAAACACAAAACTATGTAGATTAAAATATTTTTCGAAAACTTCACCAGAAATTAACATAAATGTTTATATACTTTTTTTGTGTATATTCTATGGTCAACTGGTATATCTCTTTAAATATATAAGAATAAATAATATTTGACTTGGGAATAAATATTAACTAATGCTCCCCTATGACGTATTTTAATCCAAAAAACGTGTCGTAAATGCCCCGTGTCGGAAACAACCCGGTCTATACCTACCTTACACTATACAGCATAATATATATTTGCTATAAATAAAATATATAGGCCATATTGCGCCTAATAAGCATTGTGATTTGTTAACAATTGAAAAGGATCAATTGCAATCCATCCAGACGGCTAGCTAACAATGTTTTTAATGAAATCTGACGGACATACTCAAATTATTATACATTACAGCTCCGTTTATTAAACAGTATATTCCCCTTTCAATGGCTATTGTTCATCCAATAAAAACTTTATAATACATCATAGTGTATATCAAAATATTTACAAAAAATTTATAACGTCTATTTATTTCATTGTACTTTTATCAAAAATAAATTCAAATGCAATAATTCATTCTTTTATTCTAACTATTCTAAATATCAGTTATAATATTATGCTGATTTTTGATCTTGACAAGCAGTCGCTGCGTTAATTGACAAAATCCGATCTATTGTATCTCCAACAAAGGCATCCAATGAACTCCGAGCAGCTCACCAAATTAACTGCCACTTATTGTTACCATACTAGCTCAATTTTAAAAAATTTAAAAAACCTACCCGGGATTAATTAAATGCGGACTCCGGTTTATAGGGGAAGAGTTTTCTATAGTTTTTTTTCAATGTTTAAGAGAATTCGTTTATAAACTATGTTGTATGTATTTTATGATTCACACTGTTTTGTTACATCTATATTATTGCATTTTTTTAAATTACAAAAGTCTTGGTAGTATAAAACGTGTCTTTTTGTCAAAAAAGTGTAGCGGCAAACCAGAAGTTAAATGATATTTTAACTATATTGATATTAATGTATTTTTATTATTAAGCTTAATCTGACTAATCAATATGTATAAGACAAAATATATTAAAAGTAGTGTTATTTTCTTGTAAATCCATATTGGGATAAACTTTTTTAATCTTTCATGATTTAAATCAATTTTTTTGTACGAATAGTATACACATCAGGCATTTTTGTTTTTTAAACTACATTAAAAGGGGGTGAAATAGCTTTGAATTAACGTCATTTTATGTACAGCGACGTTCATTATATTGAAAATAATAATTTTATTTTCCTCGATTATTAAAGAAATATAATAATATTGAACCATGTACTTTAAAAATCATTCATACTATATATATATATACATATTTGTAATAGAAAATTATAACATAAATATGCTTTCGGTGTTCTTTATACTGAAAATCATTTTTTTAAATCCATATTTTGTAGAGGAATATATATAAAAGCCAATTTATAATGTTTCCGACTGTACTGCAATGAATTATGGCATCAGAATATCAACTGACTATAAACGACAATCAAGATTGTATTTGTGCAGCAGCGTTTTAAATAAGTTTTCCACTCATTATAATAGAGTAGTTCATATAATACGATAATTATGAAAATTCATATATTAAGTCAATTGAACAAACGGATAGACTAAAAAAGAATGAACAAATTCACAATTCATATTTTTTAAAATTATTTTTAGCTTAATGGTAAGTGGGAATATGTTATCGGAAGTTATTTGTAGAATAGATATATTTTTAATGTTTAGGTTTGTTATAAGAACAAATATAGAATAATATAAGTGGTCTAACTCAGAAAACAAGGTACGAATTGTCTGCAAATTTACTCACTTATTTTAGGAATATATATATATTTTAATGTAATATTTTTGCGCATTATAATCCTTAAACTATTTTGTGTTAATATATTTATTTAATTCTATGTATATTATATTAAATTAGTAAATTGTATATGTATATTACAAATTTAACACATTAAAAGGCTGTAACAATTTAACACGGAATTGAACTGCACAAGTGCAAAGCCTTACGTTATAATATCATGTACACAATATATATAGATATCTATTATATGATATGTAACTATTATATTATCTCCATTATTATATCTGTACATATCACTAATAGAAACTGGCAGCATGTTTTTTATTAAAGGAATCCAACTTAAAGAGTTTGATCAATAAACTTCAAATAAATGAAATTATATTAACATCTACGCTTTGATCATACTTAAAATATATTATTTAAAAAAAATTATTATAATATAATTATCTTTTATGTATAATTAATATAATTACCCATATTATAATATTATGTTTGGTCATACATAATCCATATAACTTTTCAATAGAACTAATATAAATATTACTACTTTATACTGATAAATAAAATGAAGTTTACCTCATCAGGTATTTTTTATAACAAAGCAGCCAGCCCTCTTTTATTCTTTATAACTTTTATTAGACAATCAATTATTTCTATTTACTTTGTTCACTAAAACCAAGTTATTGTTACTGTAGATATAAACAATTGATCTATAAGAAATTTATTAAATTTTCATTATTTTTTTATACATCTATTAATATACAGAAAATCTAGTATATTATATAAAACATATATATATTACTTAATTTATAAATATTGTAAATCAAATGATATGATCGATACAATTAATTTAATTTGAAAAGTTATTATATTATCTGTCATATTTATAAAAAACGCATTATCATGAACTTATTTTAAAAACAGACTGTCTTCTAACCGGAGGTAAAAATCATTAAATAAACAAATAAACATCAAATAAAAAGGTCGTACACAAAATTAATGTGTAATACATAAAATAGTTTGTTTAAAAATGTAAATAAAGCAAACTTTTTAAAATACTTTTTACGTCAATTTTTTTTATTGCTTTAAAAAAGAAAAAGGATGTTATGCCAAATAAACATATTGCTATAAATAATTTTATATATTTTATCAAATAAGTTTGTTTTCTATAATTATAAAATACCATGTATGTATACATGAATTTAGTATCGTATCTATTTTTTTATTTTAAAATATTTTAGACATCTTTTTAATTAGCTTCCCTTCTTTGTGGCTTTAAATGTATCAATAAAGAAATTTTGTTGCCGATTTATCTGTAAACTTCTCTTGTTACACAATGTCTCAGTCTAATCAAACAAATGAGCCATACCTACAAGGTATTTAATTTATTGTTTTGCAGTTTCTTTAAATGTTTGAATATATATATATCGTTTCAGTAAATGTTCTGAATAATGTTTTTAATTATATTTAAAAGTTTCAATGCTATAGCCATAGGTTGAAATATTAACAAAATTAACAGCATTTACAATTAGATATCAAGTAATATTCATGTTAATTCTCATAAACAAGATATAATGAAAATATTTATCTTATGGAAATGCAAATTTTAATTCAATATATAGATTTCCATAGATTCATGCTAAACTAAACTCTATAAAGACAAAGTAAAATAATTAGCAATCTTACAAATACAAACTGAAAATAAAAAATGTTTCCTATTCATAGAATAATTTAATTGCTTTATTATTACTTATTTGACTTTGCAAAATTTATTAGTTTAGATAAATATGACCAGTATTACATTTTACAATATTATTATTAAATGTTTAATATAAATATATAATTATAGACGTGCACCATTTTTTAATTTGACTATAAAGTGGTTTAGCCATATTGACATGACACACCATGTGGTCATGGATAACATTTAGTTTAATCACATAGTATTAACAATGTCAAAATGGCCTAATACGCAATACAGTGACTTATAGTTATACTTATAGTGACTGATTATATGTTGTAATGTTCAATTAAGTTTAGCCATACAGTAATAGTATACTAATTCTAATAATATAATTATAAGGTTTATAATAAATTACCATAATTAATGTGTTTTAGTCTATTTTAATTAATTTCATGTAGCTAAACTTAAACTTATCTATCTTAAATAGATTTAACTATAAACATAGTCATAGTTATAGTTATAGTGTGCTAGCTCTGGCTAACCATGGGCATGGCCTTTTTTAGTTATTAAAAACAGTTCATAGACATTTCATTCAAACAAAATGGTTATTAATAGACTTTAAAAAAGAAATAATAATTATTTATTAATATTATAAATATTAAAGCATAAAACTTTAATTTAAAAAGTATATATAAAGTTATATTTTACAAATTATTTATTTATGATATTAAAGCAATTAAACATGATTTAACATTTTACATCATTTCTGGACAAATTTAAGATATGTACATATGTCATATACTTAAAATTTTTTATATCTAATTTTAATATTTACAATTTCAATAATGAAGGATCTATAGGTATATTGGAGATCTTTTATATATACTTATATAAAAGTTTAAAACATGAAGACAAATCTAACAAATTTTAACTAATTTAAGGGATAATTTTTTACTAATTTTAACTTGTAATTGACCTTACAGTATAATATTATTTAATTATTTCAAATAAACAAACATGATCTGTTAAGGATGTTGGATATCTGAATTAAGGATATAATTTGAAACTTTATACATCATTTTTAACTATTTAATATATTTAAATAATAATTTAGTATAATAATATATTTTTTTATATTTAATCTCATACATTATATTTAATAACAATATATTTACTTACATATCAATTTATTATTAACTACTATAAACCATTGTATATGTCTGTGTCTTTCTGTTCCCTGAGATGTAGTGGATCCAAAAAGTGATCAGCCTCTAACAAGGAGTTGACTTTTTCATTGAGCTAACTAGGTTTGATAAAAATTAGTTTCTAAACATTTTAAACTTGGCATAAGGAACCAGAGTCATAATAAGAGTTACCATGGGAAACATGGGCATTGATTTATTATTAAATGTAATCTGAAGATAATTTGGCTGGCTAAAAATATTGACAATTTCATTTTTCATGATATTCCAACCTTTAAATTAACACATAAAATTAGCAGGTGTTTTTAAATGTGTGAGCACATTGAAAATCACAGAACATTTAACACCATATTAAAAATACTTTTATTATTTATTTTTTAATAACGACCTTCACATCTTTATGATCTACCAATTGGTATTAAATTCAAAATGGAATGTATTAACAAATCATTACCATAGTACAGTAATGGGAATGCTATTTTTATAAAACATACTATTTTTACACCTTTTTTTTTACAAACCTTTATTATTAAAGTTGATTTCAATTAATCTATAATCTATTAGGCAAGTATGTTATATTTATATATTGAAAATAATCCTGCATAGCATATGAATTGAAATGGAATATTTTGAACCACTTTAGGCACATATATAAATTTCAATAACCTAATTTGTCTCATACTTATCCTGACCAGTTTTTCACACTCTACAAAATGGTACTAAACATGTAATGATAGATTATTGATGAAGATTATTATTAGCATTATTAATATAACATAATTTTAATATATTTGTTGTGTTTTATATGTATAGTTTATTCCATTTTTATGTGACTGTTTTGTTTATAAAGTTATTGAATTTATTGTTTTAAATTAATATTATTCAGTTTTTACAGTCTATTTTCAGATTATACATTCTACTTTAAAATATAAGGACAATTAAACACTAAAAGCAGAACATATTTTAGCTAATTATGGGATTGCTAATATATATTTATGTTTATTTATTCACAAGAAAGCTGCAACAATTTATATGTGAAATTAGAAACAATTTAAAATCATAGCTTATAATGCTCATCTCTTCATGGTCTATTTTGAGAAACAATATTTTATCAACATATAACTTATACAACCCCTGACAAAAGTAATGTGGTCCCCTATAAAATACATGGTTTTAAAAGTTATATGCTTATAATTTTTTTATAAATATAAATTGTTATACACATTAATTATTTTTATGAATACTTATAAGTTGTGCTAGCAGTTTGGCTTAAAAATAATTAATTTTGTGATAAATTAATAACATTTTGTTGTAAAAGAAATGAATAACATGGAAAAACTCAAACATTGATAAAATGTCATTATTTTGTTATCCAGATGTTTTAGCAATAACTGTCTCCATGCCTGCCTAGTATCTGCATTGATTCTGTTTTTCTATTGTCAACTTTTCTCATTGGTTAAAAAAGATACAGCTAAGTGTTACACAATGTCATAAAGGCAAATTGTACAGGCTATGGCTGTAGGTAAAACCCCAGATAATGATTACGCAATAAGCGGGTGTGGTAACACAGGGTCATGTAGGGCAATAGCTGTACATCCATTTAAAACCAGTGATTGCTTTCTTTAGAAGTTCTAGGGGTATTTAAATGATGTTAAGTTTACATTAAGACCATTTAAAATTATTTAATTTTAAAACATGTTAAAATTATCTCATGACCAAAGAGTCCAGTTGATCACTTTACACGAAAATGGTCATTCTGTGCATCAATTGTGTGAGGCATTTGGTGTTTCCTGCTCTACAGTTCAACAACTTTGCCAAAAAAGTTCGAGATACCAACACCCTGGATGACTTACAATGCTCTGGACGTCACCTCATTTCCATACACCAACAATGGAGAAATGAGATTGGAGTCCAAGCCACAATTCGAACAGTAGCTTGCAGATTGGTCTCAATTGGCCTCCATGGTAGGATAGCAGCTGGTAAGCCTCTTTTAACTGCTCATCATCGACAAGCCCAGGAGAGATTACAGTGGGGAATTGATCAATGGAGAATGCAATTCTTCTCGGATGAAGTTCCCATTCACCTTATCTAAAGTGCTCAACTTCCCTATATTCAGCATGGTACAGGTACCAGATTTTGTCATGGCAATATCCGACTGACAGTTCGTTTTGGAGGTAGTCAATTAATGTTCTGGGGAGTATTCTCAGCTGATGGAACATGACACCTCCACCAAATCCATGGCTCCATTAACACAGAAGTATACATTCAAGTCCTCACTGAGTGCCTACTTTCTTTAAATCTTCCCAATCGGGGCTGTACATTTCAGCAAGACAATGCTACACCACACAAAAATAGACGTCCCAATGCTTCCATGGCCCAGTTTCCACAGTCTCCTGACCTGAACCCCATCGAGAACCTATGGGGCTACATTAAGGATCGTCTGGAGAACCGAGAAATCCACACACTGACCGAGTTGACTGCTGCTGTCATCAAGGAATGGGATGGTATTCCTGTCGGCATCATGGCTGACCTCGTCGACTCAATGCCTCGTCGTCTGCAGGCTGTTGTTGACGCCAATGGTGGAAACACTAAATATTTAAATTTTATAAATTTTTGACCTATTATTCAATTTTGAATATGTTTATTATATTTTATGGCTAATTTCCCTGAAATAATATTGTTTTTATATGTAAGCATGTTATATATAACTATAATTGAACAAAATATATTGTAATTTATACGACGCACATATTTACAGACGTTGTTAGCGCACATGATCATTTTTGATCACCTATGAGTTTACATATGTTCTTAGTTTTATTTTGTGGTATTACGATCGTTTACTTTGACGTAGCATATTGGGAATGCTGTCTGTGGCAGAAATAGTGCACAGTGAGAAAATATTAGTTAGGTAGGTACAAGCAACATGCATAGGAAATGCGAAGAATCTTTCTTTTCAATATTATTTGTATTATAAGTACACTATATAAGGGTGAAGGCATCACTAAACAATATTGTAGATTTTATTTGATACTAATGGAAGCCACACGCAATATGTACATGATGATGAAAGTGAAAATTCAATTGATGAAGATACGAACAGCTGTGGTCAAAAGAACATGGTCGAATACGTTTACAGGCTACGATGTCACCCCATCGATTTAAGTTGATTCTTCAAGTTTTGATAATAAAGTAACTCGTGCTCTTCGTGTTCGTGATGATAAGCTAGCTACAATAAGAGAACTGTTTGATCTGTATGTGAACCAATGTAAGGTTTGTTACACTCCAGGACCACTAATCACAGTTGATGAACAACTAATAGGTTTTCGCGGCAGATGCCCATTTCGTGTATACATCAGTAATAAACCAGATCGATACGGTATAAAGTCGTGGAGTCTTTGTGACTCTAATGGCTACATTTGTAATTCTCAAATTTACTTAGGCAGAGCAGGACCACGTCGCGAAGTAGGTCAGGCTCAGCGTGTTGTAGGAGATCTTGTGCAACATTTACACAATTCAGGTATAGGAATATCACGACTGATAATTGGTTTACAAGTATTCCACTGGCCAGAGAACTGAGAGTAAATGGACTGACTCTTGTTGGTACCAGCGACAAAATAAAACGCAAATTCCACTTGAAATGCTGAAATCACGAGCTCGTCAACTTCATAGTACCATCTTTGGTTTCTCAGATAATATTTATTTGTGTTCATATGTTGCTAAACGTTCCAAAGCTGTCATATTACTGTCATCAATGCATATATATGAATAACAACTGCATCACAGATAGAGAGGATCGTAAACCATAATTGATTATGTTCTGCAATGAAACAAAAGGCTTCGTTGACAATTATGACCAGTGTATTAAGACCTACACCACTAATTGAAAGACCAATAGATGGCCAAATAAAATATTCTGGAATATACTTGATTCATGTTGCTTCAACATATGTACTGTGGCGTTCATTGCATGTAGACTACCAGGAAAACAAAAAATATACCCGTAGAATATATATTAGTGAGCTAGTTTGTTCACTTATTGTACCGCATGTTCATCAACAATTTGGCATTCCCCAGGTGAGTTTATCTGTAAAAGACATAATCAAACAATCAGGCTTCATTCCAGTTGCTGAGATTGCTCCAGTCCAACGACGAGCTCCAAATGAAGCTAGAAATCGTTGTCACTTATGTGTTCTAAATTTATCGTGTTTTAAATGCAACAATGATATATATCTGCAAGCAACATTCTGATGTTGTATGTGATAGTTGTATGTAATGTAAGCACCTTCTTGCATGTATTGTTGTGAAATGAACAGTTATACATACTAAGTATATTTATTATTATCACAATAAAATATTATGCTTTTTTTCAATAAAATGTACGTTTTTGGATTTTTAAAAGTTGACTATATTTTTATTTTATCCTAAAAATGTAAAATTTACAATAGAAACAGATATATACAATAAAAATATGAATTCTCCCAAAAACATGTCTCAAAATATGAAATACTTTAGCCATGAGAATATGTTAAACATCTAAGTGATCAAAAATGATCATGTGCGCCGTATTAGGGTTAAAGTATAAAAAAGGGAAATACTTAGGGGGATTAATCGTGGCCACTAATCGTCTTTTGGACAGACCATAAATTTATGAAAACTTTTTTGAAAAATGGCACTGAAAATCTTACGGTTTTT